>CAUYQG010004311.1:0-60721 GCA_963574415.1 Tarsius wallacei
GCCCAGCTAATTTTTTGATTTATTGTAGAGATGAGGTCTCGCTTGCCCAGGCGGGTCTCGAACCCGCGGGCTCAGGCAATCCACTCACCTCAGCCTCCCAAAGGCGCGGGATTACAGGCTGAGCCACCGAGCCCGGCTTGTACCCCACATCTTTATAATAAATAAATTAACTAAAAATTTTTTCACTTTTTAAAAAATCCTAATATAAGCACTCAAGGCCATGAAAGTAAGTCCTACTTTGGCTGCATGTCACAGACTTTGATGTTCTCTATTTTATTATTCAGTTATAAATAATTTCTGTTTCTATTATGATTATTCCTTTGCCCATCAGTTATTTAAGTTTGCTTCTTAACTTCAAACACAACAGTTTTTCCCCCAGTTATGTTTAGTTACTTGTTTGTTTGTTTTTTTTAATTTATTGAGAGGCTAGAAAAGCTCCCAGAGCAGAAGGGGACCTGAGGGGGTTGCCCTTGTTACTGATTTATAAAGTTCATTGCACTGTGGTCGTTTCTTTGAGATTGGTTGAGTCTTGCCTTAAGCCTACTATGGAGTCAAATTTCTTAAATGTCCCAGATGTGACTGACATGGTGTGTGCTCTGCACTTAGAGGGCACGGCACTCTCCACGTAGCCATGATACTGAAATGTGCTAGTCAAACTTCTCACAGCCTTACTGATTTTCTGTCTGCTTGACATATTACTTCCTTTTTTTGTCTACTTGACCAATCATGTCTCAATTACTGTGAGATGTGCATTTAAAATCTGTGAATGAACTTGACATTTCTCTTCCTAGATCTATGGATTCATTTTCTGCATTTGTATTTCTATTGCGTTATTAGGTACAAATAGGTTGATAATTATTCTATGTCTTTCTGGTGAATAAATCTAAAACATAATTAAACAGAAAAGAAGCATTAGTAGAGATAAAGAGTTTCAAATTGACTCTTTATCTCTACTAATGCTTCTTTTCTATTTAATTATGTTTTGTCCTGCAACTTTAGGGCATAAAAACACATAGAGATCACCTGGCTCTTGTGATGCTTCTGCCTGGCAGTTCTACTGGTCTAATATCAATAAGCTATGGCAGCTTTCTGTCTAATACCTGCCATCTGAGCATCTTCTGGAAAGTTCTCTACAGCCTTAGGCTTCAGATGTGCTTCTATCAATGGCATAAAGCTAGATGTTGTTGGTCTGACAAGCTTTGTCCTTCAAATTGAGCACCAGTCTATCCACATTTACTGATGCATTTGAATCCGGCCATCTTACCTTCTCCATGCTTCTTTTGCCTTCTTTGGATTGGACATATTTTGGCCGTTCTTTTTTATCTTCCTCTACTAACTTGAAAATTGTACATTTTCTTTCTATTCTTTTGGTTAGTTTCTTACTTTTTTTTTTAAGAGACAGGGTCTCTGTGTCACCCAGGTTGGAGTGCAGTGGTGTGATCATAGCTCATGGCAGTCTTGAACTCTTGGGCTCCAGTGATCTTCCTGCCTCAGCTTCCCATCTATAGTCCCCCAGTCCCGCCTCTACAGAAGAGTGTCACTATGCCTGGCTAATTTTTCTTTATTGTTTTGTAGAGATAGGTTCTCACAGTGTTGTCCAGGCTGGTTTCAAACTCCTGGCCTCATGTGATCTTTCCACCTTAGCCTCCCAAAGTGCTGGGGTTACAGGCATGACCATACTCAGCCTTTTTTTTTTTTTTTTTTTTTTTGAGTCGGGATCTCACTCTGTCATCCAGACTGGAGTGAAGTGGCACAATCACAGCTCACCGCAGCCTTGACCTCCTGGGCTCAGGCAATCCTTCCATTTCAGCCTCCCGAGTAGCTAGGACTACAGGCATGCACCGCCAAGCCTGGTTAATTTTTTAAAAAATTTTTTGTAGAGATGGGATCTCATTGTGTTGCTCAGGCTGGTCTCTAATTCCTGGATTCAAGCAATCCTCCCACCTTAACCTCCCAAAGTGCTGGGATTACAGATACCTGGCCTTTAACTATTTTTGTTTTTTGAGTTGGATTCTCACTCTTGTCACCCAGGCTAGAGTGCAGTGGCACGCTCATGGCCACCGCAGCCTGACCCTGCTGGGCTTAGGCAATATTTCCACCTCAGCCTTCCAAGTAGCTGAAACTGCAGACGCGCGTCACCATGCCCAGCTAGTTTTTATGATTTACTGTAGAGACAAGTCTCACCAAGTTGCTCAGGCTGATCTCAAACCCCCAGGCTCAGGCAATCCTCTCACCTTGGTCTCCCAAAGTGCTGGGGTTACAGGCTTAGACACCGCACTCAGCCTAAAATTTTTAATATTCAAACTTTACCTTTTTTTTCACTTTTTTATCATAAAGATGTAGTGTACAATTCAGGGTTAGGTATACAAACGTTGATTATGCGGGTACCCTTGTTGATGAGGTATGCCTCTCCCTCCCCTAGCAGTTTCCATCTACCGCCAACCAAACTCCCCCTTCCCTGACAGTTTCCCACTACTGCCAATGCCTTTCTTATAGTATTTTTAATTGTTTAAGGTCTGCTTATGAGTGAGGTACTCTGTTCTTTGTTTCTGTGATAAATCACTGAGTATGATCAACTCCACATCCATCCAAGTTGCTGTGAAGTCCATATGTTTGTCCTTCTTTATGGCTGCATAATATTCCATTGTGTATATGTACCACATTTTTTTAATCCAGTCCAGCTTCGATGGGCAACATGGTTGGTTCCATATTTTTGCTCTTGTGAATAGAGCTACAACAAACATATGTGTGCAGGTATCTTTTTTGTAAAATGATTTGAGTTCCTCCGGGTATATTCCCAATAGGGGAATCTCTCTACCCTTTCAAAAATTATAGAACCTTAGAACACTTAATTCAATCTCCTTCCTAACATGCTTTAGCATTGTCTACTGGGACAGACACTCCCAGTGTTCAATGAAAGTATCTTCACTTCATCCTCAGTCTTGAAAGATGGTTTGTCTTAGTTTACGATTCTAGACTCATTTTCTCACTGCAACTCGAAGGTGCTATTCCACTGTCTTACAGCATCCATAACTGCTATTGAGAATCAGCCGTCAGTCTAAGTGTTGCTCCTTTGTAGGTAGTCTGTCTTTCCCAATGTGAAGGCTTTTCCTCTTGTCACTGGGGTACTCCTGCGGGTTCCCTACATTGCATACAGTTGTCAGTTTCCTTCTATTTATCTCACTTGGGACCTGCTGGGTTTATGGAATCTGAGGACTATTGTCTATGTCAGCCCTGGTAAACTCAGTCTTGCGTCTCTTCAGATACTGCTTCTTCCAGTTATATATATCCTCTCCTGGAATTTTAATTAGATAAGAGGAGGCATGTTAAACCTTCTCAGCTTTTCCTCCGTGCCCTTTTAACCTCACATCTACATTTCTTCTCTGTCCCTCTGTGCTGCAATTGAGATATTTTCTTCATATTTACTTTCAGTTCATGAATTTTGTCTTCAGATGGGTTTAATCTTTTGATAAACATATCTATTAAACTTTTTATTACAATCTTTATATTTTTCATTTCTAGAATATATGATTATCTCAAATCAATGTATTTCTACAATTTCTTTCTTCTTGCTAATATTTTCAAATCTGTCTTATTTCAGAAATTATATTAAAACTACTTTTTTGCTTTCTGTACTAATTATTCCAAAATCTTAAATATTTACATGTCTGACTTGGACTACTGTTCTCTACTGACTTTTGCTTGTGGTACCTTGTTTTCCAGAGTGTTTTGTGACTTTTATTTTGGTTTTGTTTTATTTTTACTGTGACCTTCTTCAAACTTTGGGACCTGGGTGAAGGTAGCTTTTTCTAAACAGGATCTGTGGGTACTTCCTGCCAGGTGTGGTGGCACTGCCAACACAGAACTACTTTAAATTCTTAGGTTGAGGTTATTGTTTTAAACAATCTAGGTAGTATGAATTTTTGCTTCAAAACCATGAGGGCCCACTTGTTACCAATATTTAATACAGGAATCTCTCTCCCTGCCACACAGACATTTGACTCAACACCCTAGCCACCGCAGATGCTTTTTTGTTTCACTCCCACAGCAGGTTTATTTCCAGCTTGTCTTTATAGGAAAGATGTTGTCCTGTGGCTTATGTGTGGGGTCTCCTTCCAGGCACCTAAGTAAGGCAGGCCCCGGCTTCACAGCTTCCCTTAATAGCCTAGAAGGTTCAGCAAGAGCCCCAGGGTAAAAACCACTTCCCACTCCCCCACCCCATACCACATGCAGCGCTCCACCCACCTCACAGCTTCCTCCTTTCAACTGGGTTCTGGCCTCTGAGACTGTTGTACCTTTTTGTCACTCCATTGATAGGTTTAATTCTTAGTTTCTTAAAAGCATTTTATCCAGCATTCTCAGTTGCTTTTGGCAGGAGAGGCAGCCAGGATATCTAGTCACCAGGCTGCTAGGAGCAAAAGTTCTCCATGCAAAGTTTCTTTACAAGGCTATAGGCAACTCTGATGTGCTCTTCCAGTTCACAGTCAAAACCCCTGGAAATGCTGCTCAGTGGATGGTCTCCAGTTAACTCCTCATTCTGTCCCTAGATCCAGTTGCCCAGGCAACCCCCAGTCCAATCCATGTCACACCAGAATCTGCCAGCATCAACACCCACCCCCCAGGAACATGCTGAGTGTCCCTGACATCGTAACAGCCCTCTGACCTTTGCTTCTCTAGAAACAAGAGCACAAGTGCCCTGACCATCCTCCTGATCACCCAGCACCATACACAGAGCAGGAAGGCCCTGGCTACGTGAGCATAGGACTCCCCACTGTCACTTACCCGGCGGATTAAAGACAATGATGTCATCCAAGAGCTTAGACATCTCCTGTTCTAGGACTGCTAAGGTGATTTTTCCATTTTGTTCCAGGGTGCTGAGGAACTGAACCATCTGATGAGTGAAAGCTCGGCTTTTTGGAATGGCATCCTGACAAAGCAAAGGGGCATTCAAATGAACCCAAACAAGGAGAGTTAACAGTATTCTCTGGGAGCATGGCACTGCCCCAAACGCTTGGATAAAGAGAGGACAGATCAGGAAGCCACATGAAGACCCAGGCTCAGGTGGCCCAAGGGCCTTGTGTCTAGGGATGTCTAATCTGTGGTAGCTGCTACTAGGACCCATGTCAAATTCTGACAGAACATGCTTCCTTTTTTACTATATTAATAACCATATTAATTAAACACTAATTACCTGTCAGAAACATTTCCAAAAACTTTAATGTTCATTATCTAATTCAACTCTCACAAGACCACCAAGGCAAGGTATGGTTTCCAACTCAGATGAGGAAGCTGAGGGACCTGCCATGATGGACCTCACACTCACATTCACATTCACAACTCTCGCTGCTACTCTGCTGCCAAAGACATTCAGATCATGAAAGCAGCAGCCAACCAATCCTTTCAGCCTCTTGTCAACATGTGACAAAGGCTTATCAAAAGTGAGAAATCAAACAAAAAGCTCTACAAGGCCACCATGACATACCCCTCCAACGTTCTCTGCTAAGCGGATCCCAGGTGCAACACTGTCCTCTGCAGCACTTATGCCACTACCAGTCCCCCAAAACATACCCTGCCTTTAAACCACTCCTCAACTTACCAGATGCTTCTGGCCATCAGTAGGAACAGAAAGGCCTGCAGATACTTTGAGGAGTTTCACGATTAATTCAGCAGAAGACTCCTTGGTCAGGATGATGGATGGTGGATAATGACTGCTGAAATAACCCAGCACACTTTGATAGGACACAATATCCACAAGATGCCATGAGAGTGAGCTCATCTGTCCAAGGAGACTCAGTAAAGGTGAATCCTAAAAATGAAACACATACTCCTTGAATTCCGGAGCCCCCATCTTCCCAGAAATATGTGTCTCAAGCTCATCTATGGAATAGCCACTAAGATGGCCTATGATTAGCACAGTTAAAGATGTCCAGGTAGCATCTCCTGGAGTACTCGTGAAAGCAACAACCAAAGTTTTGGCAAAAATACCTTCATATGAAGATTTATAAGTATTCAGAGCCAGTTTTCAAAGGAACTCTCTGCCCTGGTGGCTAGAATTGACTTCAAGAAGCACGCAGGAGATGAAACCAGGAATTAATAAGAAGTAAAATAAAATAGATTAATATATTCTAACTCAGTGTGGCTCCCTTCATAATTTAGCATTAGATAATGAGCTACCCAAGAAAACCAGGCATCTAGTTAAAGGCAAGCGACTAAAAAACTCCAACCCACGGTGGCTCATGCCTGGAATCCAACACTTTGGGAGGCCAAGGCAAGAGGACTACTTGAGCCCAGGAGTTTGAGACCAGCCTGGGCAATATAGTGAGACATCTCTACAAATAATCAAAAAATTAGCTGGGCATGGTGGTGCACACCTACAGTCCAGCAACTTTAGAAAACAAGGCAGGAGGATATCTGAGCCCAGAAGACAGAGGCTGCCATGAGTCACTGTGATCATGCCACTGCACTCCAGCCTGGGACAGAGTGAGATCCCATATCAAAACAAAAACAAAACAAAAAGCCTGACTCCAGCCTAGTAGAAAGTGAGGGTCTAGGGAGCCTTGCCACATCACCACATGCTCTGCACTTACTGCTTGATCTACTAGTTGAACTTCCTTTGCCAATAAAATCATCATGAAAAGAAGGCAGACGATCATGCTGCGGGTTTCTGGGTGGGGACTGGGACTCCAGGCATCGGAGAGCACACTAACCCAATTGACTTCACATAGCACAGACCCCAAAAATAAGAAGCAGCTCTTAGGGCTTCCTCGCTCCACCTGAAAGGAAATGAATTCACATTAATGATGTGCCTTGGGCTGTCTGCGTATCTTAAAAATGTATAGAAGTCAATGGCTCCTAAAACCTATTTTTTAAAAACAACATTTTTTCCTGATTATAATCCACCTCCTAGAGATGGAGACTGTCTGTAATATCTCTCTTTCACACTCAGTATATGTGTTCATTTCTGAATCTGTCTGTTTGGATCTCGCTATCTGTTCCTGTAATTCCTAGCAGGAGAGAAATGACCTTCCCTAGGCCTGTGGGGGTAGAAAAATCACTCCAGCAGGGAGGCGCTGGAGCTTCATCTGTGTATCAAATCCTCAGCTGTGCTGGGGTAGGACAAGGCTGAGATCTCCTAGTCAGGAGTTCCCAGCCTGGAGCAGAAGCACCTGAGAGACCTATGACAACACAGATGGCTGGGCCCACTGCTAGAGCTCTGCATTTCCCAGGTGTGAGCAAGCACCAGGTGACGCTGATACCGCTGTCCTGGGACCACGCTTGAGACCCATGACACCAGTACAGGTAGTATTTCTAGTGCCTGTTTTTATAAAGAGGTCTCCACATCACCAGTCATAATTTTTGATGACTGCATAATGCTTAAATTTTATTTAAAATTTATTACAGATTGGGAGAATGTAATATAAAGTACATAATAAACATCAAAGATCTTTTATAAGTCTACTCCAATACTTCTAATTTGTTTAAAACATAGCTAATCACATTTTTTCTTTCAAAATGAAGATGGAAAAGCTCCACTCCACTCCACTCATGAGCCCCAGAACATGGTGACAACCCCCTTGTTCCCGCTGCTGACATTATGCTAACTACTAAATCTCCTCCCTTTTAGAAAATGACTCTTCGTCCTCCTTTATAATCTGTTTTCTATCCTCACCCTCAACTCCACAAAAATGTACTTTATTATGCCAACAAGACACAAGGAATTAGATTCCCAGCTTCTGGGCAGGTCAGGGCCATCTACTGCTAGAATAAACCCCTATGGACAGAGTCTACAGTACCAACAGACCACGCTGTTGATCTACCTGCTCACAGGCGAGGTCACGCCCCATGTGGTTAAAACTCCATCTTCTAGCTCTCTAAGCTAACTTTCTCTCCTGTGTTCCTAATAGTAAGAAATATCTACTTAGCACCAGGCTAAAAAATTACTTTTCAACCCTGAATTTCTCTAAAACAACTGCCCTCAGCCTTCCATAGAGCTCAGTGCAGAGGTGTGGCTGACATGAGCAGTGCGAGGTTCTGCTCTATGGAGAACATGGAGAGATTCAGGACATTGTACTAACTGTCATACATAACTGTACATCCACATCATGGCACTTACGATGGCTTAATAATAAATGTGACATTAAGAGTAAACACAAATGAACCGATGATTATGAACAAATGACCAAAACTATCATAAAAACTTAAGCCAGGATTATAAAGGTTTTTGTTTTTTAAAAAAAAAATAGAAAAACAAAAACAGCTCCAAATGTCTGATGGCTACTGGTTTAGCCTCCGCTGCCTGTTTTCTGTAACAATCGCTTCCCCTGCAAGGGCTCCCAGCACTTGTCTATGGCACTTGTCTCAGGCCATTTCAGGTCTCTGTGTGACTGCGATGTATCATTGCTGTCAAATGCATTTGATCTCCTACAGTCTGCTCACTTGCAAAGCTGCTCAAGGAAGCTAATGGCTTGAGCACCAACTTAAATTCTGCTTTAGTAGAGCAGCTAACATGAGTAGCCTAATGACATACACACATAAACACTACCAAGACCGAGTGTGACAAGGTCATGAAGCTATGTACTCACTTGACATTATCACTAACATCTAGGGGACAACTGACATATTATAGATAAGACCTTTCTTTGGGTTTGAGAATGGCCCTGTGATGTTTTCCAGTCATCTAGTGACACGATGGAATGACTTCCAGTGGATGTGCTTTCCACAAGCACCACGGAGGCCACACAGCCCGCTCTGGCACACACTGCCACTGTGCACAACCACCACAGCGACCAGGTTGCTCCCCGGAGGCCAGAGCTCCCCAGGTCGTGCCACAAAGAGCAAGGCCCACCTTGAAAAAGGCCTCCATGAGCAGCTGGTCTGGCTGTAGGTCCTTCCACTGGAGCTGCTGGTATGCGCTATGAAACGCATACAGGATGAACTCAGGCATTCTGGGGGCTGTGCATGTGTCACAGTAATGCATCAGGTGCAACCAAAGAGCGCCTTCATCACCTGGCAACAGCTTACCTAGAATTCAGAAAGAAAATGTAGCTGAAGACCTTTGGTTTTTCTTTAAAAAAAAAAATTGAACTAAAAGTCTCAATCCGAAGTTCTCATTCTTTACCCAATATAAAAGAATTTCATGTTCAGTGGTGGGAATTGTGGGGAGACCACTGGCAGATGAATAATAAAGAATGCACTTGAATTACTCAAGGAACTGGAATGCTGGTGTTTTTCCTCAGAACTTCTAAATAGATGGCTCTTTAGCTCAAATACGCTTTGGCAGGCAGCTGCCCTCAGCACATACTCAGGCTCATGTGTTTAGTGCTCCATTTATTTGGCACTCTGGAGGAATCCAGTATTCCTCAAAAGGGAATGTTCTAGATATTTTTCAAAAGAAGACACACATATGGCTAATAGGGACATGAAAAATGCTCAGCATCCCTAATCATTAGGGAAAGGCAAAGAGGAACCACAATGAGAGATCACTGCATGCCTGGCAGACTGGCACTTATCAAAGATGAAGACAGCACGTGTTGGGGAGGGGGTGGAGAAGAGGGAACCGCCCACTGCTGGTGGGAATGTAACTAAGCACAGTCCCATCATGGAAAATGACATGCAGGCTCCTCAAAAACCCAACAACTATCACAGATCCAGGAATCGCGCTCCTGAGTGCATGTCCAAAATAACTAAGTCAATATGGCAAAAGGATGCCCACACTCCATGTCCACTGCAGCACTACTCACAATAGCCAAGACATGGAATCAGCCCACGTGTCTGCCAACAGATACACGGATAAAGAAACGTGGGATGTATGCTGAATGGAATACTACTCAGCATTAAAAAAAGAATGAAATCCTGTCACATGGGAGGACCTAGAGGAAAGATGCTAAGTGAAATAAGCCAGAAGCAGAGAGACACCCTCAGTCATATGTGGAATCTAATAAAGCTGAACTCCTAGAAGTAGCGAGTCGAATGGTGGTTACCTGAGGCTGGGAGAGTGAGGCGGGAGGAAATGAGGGAGTTGCCTACCAAAGGGTATATAAGCTCCAGATCGCGAGAGGAATAGGGTTAGGGATCTATTGCACAGCAGGGTGACTATAGTTATTAATAATGCATTGTACATTTCAAAATAACTTTAAGAGCACATTTCAAATGTCTCACCACAAAAAATGATAGACAAGGTGATGGGTATGTTAATTAGCTTAATTATATCATTCCACACTGTACACATATTTCAAAACATCACACTGTACTTTATAAATGTATATAATTATAATTTGTTAATCAAAAATAATATCTATAATAAAATTTTTAACCAAAAAAAGTTCTAAGTGACTAAAATTTAGCCCTTGGTGTAATAAAACTAGACTATCAACTGCCATTCATGTAAGCCATTCTCCCACGAATCTCACACTTTTCTGTGACCTGAATTATTTACTATTATTCTTGTAAGTATCAATTCCTTTAATGGCCCCAAAGACTAATGGCTATAGAAGGCACATTTAATCTAAAGCCAGTGGTTTCAGACTTTCTGGTTCTATGCAAAGAATGGAACGCAGAAACAGAAGTGAGAGCCTCACACAAGAAGAACAGACACCTCTGGCATTCCTCAACACCGATCTTTCAAAAAATGGCCAGCAAGCACTGACAGTGATTGTTTCTAATACTCCTGTGCCCACAATTCCCCAACCCAGCATGAAACAGAATGTATATTCTTAACCTTTAAAACAGGGGTTTAAGGACAGAATTTGTTTAAATATGGATACAAGATAGCTTTGTTTAGATAAAATTGAGTAAGTAGGTAAAAGATATCTAGTATATCCAAACAAAAAGAAATGAGCTCTAAAGACGTGAAAAGACTTAAATGCATATTAAGTGACAGGAGTCAGTCTGAAAAGAATACACATTGTGTGATTCCAACTACATGACATTCTGGAAAAGGTAACACTATGGAGATCAGTAGTTGCCAGAGGGGAGGGAGGGATAAACAGGTAGTGCCCAGAGGACTTTCAGGGCAGTGAAACTACTCAGCATTGATAGCACGATGGAGGACACATGTCACTGTACCCATGTGCAGAGCCCCAGGATGTGCACATCCAGGTGAACCCTAATGAACAATGGGCTCTGTGTGATGACACCTTACTGTAGGGACATCATTCTAACAAGTGCATTCCTCTGGTGGGGGATGTCTATCGGGAGGCCGTGTGTGCGGGGCAGATGCATGGGAACTCTCTGTACTTGACATTCAGTTTCACTGAGAACCTAACTGCTCTAAAAAATAGAGTCAGTTAAGCAAAAAATAAAGTCTGTTACTGAAAAAACCTGGATGCCATATTATCAACTCTATAACTAAATTCTACACAGGAGGCTGGGGCCCTGCCCTCCCCTCCCATCCTCTCTCCTGCTCCCAGCCCTCTTACCTCACAGGCTTTGCCCCAAATAACACTGGGATTCTAACTCCATCTTGGTGTCCACTTCCCAAGGAGGTGTGCCACTTACGTTCCCTTTAAACAGGACTTGCTGCTCCAGCTGCCCCAGCTGCCCCACCTCCAGGAACTGTACAGCCTCCGAGTGGAGACCACACCTCCCAGGCAGCTTGCGGCCAACTGCAGAGCAAAGGCCTGGCTGCCACTGCCTGGCGTGGGGATCAATGATGAAGCATTCTTGCACCGAACTGCACGCTGGCATGGTCAGTACCTTCCTAGAGCTGCGTGGGAGGCTGGGGCCCTGCCCTCCCCTCCCATCCTCTCTCCTGCTCCCAGCCCTCTTACCTCACAGGCTTTGCCCCAAATAACACTGGGATTCTAACTCCATCTTGGTGTCCACTTCCCAAAGACCCAAACTTCAACAATGTACTAAGGAGACTCCAGGCAGGAGGAAAATGTCCATGCATAAACACAGAAGGCTGAAGAGTCATGCCTTCACCGGGTAGTGGAACCAATCTGAGCAGCACAGGAAGGCCCAAGGACTCCTGGGAGCAGTGAGGAGAACAGTATGGCTGGAATGGAGGCTTTCACAAGAAAACAATACCTTGTGTTGTTGACATGGATGGGCAGACACATTGAACTCTGAGCTAAAACAACACCCTTAAAAGTTCCTGAGAAGAAATATCATGGGACATAAATTCTATGAAAATTACCCCAGTGTAGGCAAAAACAGAAACTGGAGACAGTAAGAACAGGAGGCTACTGCAAGAATCATGGCTAGGTAGAACTGATATCCTTATAAGGCTCCCAATATGGAACTGTTGGACCCCCTGTGTAAAACACGACATCTCTAAAATGCATAGCTGGGTACCCTTCATGGAAGGAAACAGCAGGAGGAGAAGCAAAGAAAGACAGGAAACCAGAGTGTTCAACTGATGCTGAAGCCACAGTCGCCTCAGGACTATTTGTTTCCTCAGTTTTAACAGCATAAGGAGATAGAAGACAAGGTCTTCCAAGGACTGTATCCTCACTGAAGGGATGACTGGGGGAAAGAGGAAACGTCTCTGCCTTAGCCTAGACTCTGAGTCTGGAGAGAGAAAAAAGTTGAAAATTGAGGCCTGCCTGCTAGTGAGTTTGGGCTCTGATTTCAAATAACTTGTTGTGGGGGAAACCCCAAGCCAAGAAAGGAAGTAGTTTCAATGGAAAACAAACACAGATCTTCCCTGGACTTGCTGCCTTGCATATTCTCAACCTAGACCTTGCGGGATTTCTATAAGTCAAGTCTATCCACATATGAATTCACACACAAAATTACCAAACACCCAAGGAAACAAACCCACAAGAATGAATTCAAACGAACATCAAACAGTAGCATAAGGCACCCCCAAAAGAACTTCAGATAGTGGAATTATTGCCTACAGATCATAAAATAAGCATGTTAAAACAGTATAAGGAAATAGAAATTAGAATCTTAAACAAGAGATGATGCTACCAAAGAGAATCAGGGTAGATATGAAAAACAAACAAATAGATCTTCTAGAAATGGAAAATATAATTACTGAAATTAAAAATTCAATTGATGTATTTTAGGCAGGTTACACAATAGCTGGAGAAAGAGATTGAATAACTGGAAGAGAGCCCTCAAGAAATTACCCGGAATGATGCACAAAAAGATAGACTATATGAAAAAGAGGTTAGGAGTTATAAAGGACAGGAAAAAGTTCAACAGGCAGGGCAGGCAACATTTGAAGAGAGAACGGCTGCATATCTTCATAACTGACAAACTCAGAGCAGTCTCACACAAAAGATAAGAAGTGACAAACGTAACACTAGATAATTGTATTAGTGGCCTTTCTTCAGTCACAGACAAATGTCTATCAACTAAAATAAAATTAAATAAATTAGGAAAGCAGAAACAAAAGACTCACTGAATGACTTAGGAAAAAGAATGACACTAACCAGAGACAGAGCCAGACATCTTCCTACCTTTAAAACTCTCATGCAACAAGCCAATACAGTCGGTGAATAACTGCACGATGCTGGAGGCCACCACCGCATCACTCTCCAGCCAGGGGTAATGTCGTTGTTGGCTGCTTTAGAAGAGAAAACACATACTTACAAATGGGAGCATCCATGATTAAATCACTGTTGGTCCCAAGAGTCTAGGGCTGGCAAAAGTCCTAGAAAACCCCCCTTTGTGTAGCCTAACACACATTTAGACCGCTTCAAAGGCTGTAAATACTTGCAGGTGAACTGTAGCTTGTGATACAACCCATATTATTTTATTTTCCCTCCTTTCTTCCCTTTATTTCAATGCAATTAAGTTTTAAAATGTACTATCTAAATAACTCTTAAATTAACATGTTTTTATAATAAATTTAAACCCTTGAACATCTTGGTTATATTTCAAATGCCTTAGAAAAACAGCTATTCGTGGGGAACCTGGTGCTAGACCATTCACAGACAACCTGCTTCTGGGTCAGGGTTTCATACGTAGCAGAGCAGCTCCCTTGCTGCGATCTATTGAAAGTCAGCCCTCAAGACAAGGGTTTGTAAAGATAAAAAAAAAAGAAAAACACCTGAAGTGACTTCAGCAAATGGTTTTCTCTACCCAAAGCATGAAAAAAAAAAATCAAATTCATGTAACAAAAAGATGGCCAAAAATTAACAGAATAGGATACAGCCAAAGACACTATTTTTTTTTTGAGTTGGAGTCTCACTCTCGCCCAGACTAGAGTGCAGTGGCCGCTCCCGGCCACCGCAGCCTCGACTTCCTGGGCTCAGGTGATCCTTCTGCCTCATCCTTCCAAGTAGCTGGAACCACAGGCACACGCGACCATGCCCAGCTAATTTTTGATTTATTGTGGAGATGAGGTCTTGCCAAGCTGCCCAGGCGAGTCTCGAACCCGCGGGCTCAAGCAATCCACTCACCTCAGCCTCCCCAAGTGAGGGATTACAGACTGAGCCACCGAGCCTGGCTCAAAGAAACTATTTTTACGAAAAATTTTGATTCTGAAATCTAGTTCAGAAAATTCAGTATCAAAATAAGTTCCATTAATTATTGCTGGAAATAAACAAGCAGTCAGCATTATGGTCAGCAGTCTATATACAGTCACCACAAAATCCTGGGCTGCAGATTACTCAGGGATAGTCCCGTAGCAAAAGCATACATCCAGAACCTCTTACACATTCCCTAAGGGGCTCTCGAAGCAGCATGGGTTAAGGCAAAAGGTCTACAAACAGGAGTCAAAAGACCTGAACTCCAGACCCAGCTTTGGCACTACCCAGCCACTGTGAGACTTGAGTATGACATTCGTGCCCTCTGAAGCTAAGACTCAAATTAGTGATTTGAAAACAACTTCTATAACATGATGTTTACCACCATCGCAATTTTTATAAAACCCTGACAAGTTCATCTAGCTTCTGCATGTCTACTTCCAGGGAAAAAAAGACTCAAAAGGCAAGTGGCTAAGTTGGGACAGCTCTCCACCTCTAAGTATTTCAAATGTTTATGAAGTAATGTTTCGAGCTCACTGCAGAGTTCTACACTTAAAGGCAAGTCCCACTCAATAATCTGATAGCCAATTTAGTTCCAAAACATAACTGATGTAGGGGAGAATAATCTCATATTTTATAGAGTTATGTTACCAAGATATGAGAAATACCTCAGGACAATAGTACCTATTTTTCTGAAATTAAATAGCAAAGCTCATTCAACTTCTTTATTGTGGAAGACTGGAAATGGGTGTCATTTTTGTTCCAAATTTAATATCAAGACAACATCTCTGATCACCCAGAGTAGTAATTCCATAAATATAAAGTATCTTAAGTTTTGTAAAGAAGAATTTTCTAAATTTAAATATGGCCCCACACGAGAAATTACATCTGTGAACTCACCAACTCTTCCAATCACCACTAGGATCGTAAGCCTATCAATTTCAGAGGAATTTGACTTTCTGAAAAACCATTTACCTTTCATGGTCCTCCAAAGCCAGGATCCATGGCTTAAAGAGCTGGATGATGACTGAATGGAGGGTCCTCAGCACTGAAACAAAGCAACACATTTAGAAACAAAAACAAACTCATCCTTTGAGAATAGCATTGATAAAATAACACAGAAAACCCACTTTTTATCTGTATACACATAAATCTATGTTAATACACAAACAACATGCTATAACTAGGCATGTTTTTCATTTGCTACAGTAGAATTTCTCTGAACTGAGGAATTTTATTACAACACAACATCATGGATAATTTTATAACATTCATGTTTTTAAGACAAATGCATAAATATTCAGAACCTTTTCTTTAGTGAGAAAAATACCAGAAAAGAAAAAAAACCTCTGTCTTTACACCCACCCTGTAAAGGCGGGGTAAAGATAAGCTGCAGCAAGCAGCCTGTGCCTACAGTGTGACAAATGCAGGCATGGTACAGGTATGGGCTCACGCCCATGCCATATATCTTGAATTTCCTCTCCTGACATTCGATAGACATCTCCTCATGGTTCTACTTAAATCCCTCCTAATGGAAGCCTGCAACATCGAGCCCCATGCTGCGCTCAAAGTGCATTACCTGTTTTGCTGCTGGCAGATGGATCCTGGGCCAAGCAGGTAATTTCTGAGTCAATCAGCCTTTTCACAAGATAGCCCAAGAGTGTCTTCACATCAACCATGTAAGGACTCCATTTTGAGAATAAACCAAAGCTTTTGAAATCCAACTTGGATAATCGAAGCTTATAAAAGAAGTCTGAAAGCCACTGTATAGTCTCCATCACCTGGAAGAGATGACCAACCAAAAAATGTTCCATGTCTACCTTAGCAGAGCAGTATGATACCCTGTGAGGGGGCATGGCAGGTCTTTTATAACAGAGTTGCAAAGCTATGAAGCCTGTGAACGGCAAACCAGTGGGTTCAAAGTTTTCAAAAGCAGTAGAAACATTATCTCAAGTAGGTTCTCATATCAGACAGAACTAGTAGAACCAAGATCTCTGTGGGACTCTCTGCCACGGATGCCCGACCAGGGGGCCCAGACAGGCTAAGGGACAGGAAAGGCTTATACAGGAGCACCAGCCCTCGCCCTGGACAGACAGGAAAGAGCTGAGCTCAGGGGCATCAGTGAAGTGATTGTGCAAGGGGGCCATGGGGGAAGCAAGGCCCAGCAACAAGACACACTGGCTCTTACAAAAAACACACAAATGTTCCAGCTGTTACAAGTCGTAGGGAATGGAAAGGAAGTGAGTAGAGGAAGAGCAAAGTTGCACCTGCTTGTCTGACAGAAGTACATCCGAAGGGCCTTGGAGCATGGCACTCTCGGCAGAGACCGCTCCCTGCTGGCAGCTTAAGGCACAGCAGCCCAGGGCTCTCAGGGTGGCCTTCCAACACTCAGGGCTCAGCAGCTGCTCGGCGGAGCCTGTGGGCGAAACAGAGGGTGAGTCGGTGTCTGTCCTCAAGGGACTTTTCCAACTTGAATCCAAAGGAATAATAATTAAGTAAAAATCCAGAACAAATACACAAGGATACCTGGGGTGAAGGGACCTAAACAGAGAGAGCCTCTGGAAAGAATGAGTGCCCACACGCTGGACTGTCCTTGTGCCTGGTGGGCCTGCTGGCAGCGAGCGTGGTTGAAGCCAGCAGGGCTGGGCTGGGTGGGGGACTCCACCACCCACCTGGCCAGGGAATAGGGAAGGCACCCTTCTCCTGGCTGGAGGGTATGAGAGAGACAGTGACAGGACAGGGGAGATGGGGAATAGAAGGCAACACTGAACGAGCCCCCTGCTGGCCCTAATTCCACTCCTCAAAGAGGCGAAACCTGAGCCATGCCCAGAGGCACGGGGAACAATGGAGTCCACCAGCCCGTGTCCACAACAGTCCAGAGAGTAGGAATAGCATCTCCTGGAGGGCTTCCACCCAGAGGGGTCATGAGAACACAGGCTCACAGGAGCGGTCTGAGGAACTGCAGTATGTCATATGTGAGGTGCTTAGGGGACAGGGCTGGGTCCAGTGGCCATGGTGGTCTGGATCTTAGGATGGTGGCCTGGAACCAGCTGTGGGAGCCACGCACATCTTGAAGATAGCAGTGAGGCCGGAGCCCAGCAGGCTCCCCTTGAGAAAACAGATGTGGTAGAGAGAGGGCAATGGGCAGCACTGAGCACATCAACATGGCAGCTGGGGAGGAAAGGACACTGAGAGCTCTGTGGGGCTGCAGGGCAAGGATCTGAGGAGCGTGGCGCATTACTCTTAAACCTGTGCTGAATGACTTTTCCTGATAAGGAGATGCAAGTTATGGTAGTCTCATAAACAGTTTATAATCGCTTAAAAAGGTTTCAGGGGAAAACCCACAATACACACTTGTTCAAATTTGGAAAGTGTAGAACAATAGCTAGCTATGCACATATTCATGACTATGTGTACAAATCCATTTCCCTACCACCATTCTCCACCCAGTCCACAACTCAGCTCTGCGGGGAACAATGAAAGCTTGCAGCGTTTTGAAAATGAGAGGTATGCACCTCACGATCCTTCAGATGGTCCATATCCTGGGTCACAATTCTACTCTACAATTCTATTAAGATACACAAACACTTGGTATAAAGCAAAATTGAGTTTCCCATGACTTCTATAGCCAGTATAAAGTTGGCATGGAAAAAGGAAATACTATCTCAATTTATCAAATTTCAATAAAATGACTGCCTAGTGAAATTCCAAAATTCAAAATGCCTCTACCATTTGTCTCCTCTATGGTCTAAACCTCCTGTGGAAAACTGCCAGGGGCAGGGATGGTGGGATGTGGAAACTCTCCCGCTTCCCTTTCCCCTGGCAAATGCAAACACAGTCCATTATTATATATGGACACAATTCATTTGCCTCTTGCAAAAAGCAAAAGGCAAAAATTTGAAGGAAAAAACCCAAAAACGTACCCACTATCTGGATCTTCAGGAAAACAACTGACATATTCAACTTACTGTAAAGGAGCAACCTTCTTCCCCTGCCAGATGGCATCTATGGAGCAAGCAGGCACCTCCCACCCAGCTCTACTTCAGGACAGCTGCAAAGTCAAGGTGCAGAGGTGGGTGCATGACTGTGGGCTCTGGGTGCTACCTTGCCAGTCAGAGCCCATTCTAACATTCACAACAGTAACTGGCCAATTTTACAGATAATAGCTTTTTGGGTGTGGTTCATCAAGACTCCTAGGTGACAACAAGTGAGTCTAAACTCCTGTGCCTATATCATTTCTACATCTTTAATGACATCTATAGAAGGGAAAATGTGATGTTAAATATTCACTGAGATCTAGTTAGTCATAATTAAGTGAAGACACTTACTCTGCATCAGTAGCCTGAGAATGTCACTGTACTGGTCAGGAAACTGGTAGAGAAGAAGGTAAGTCCAGTGCTTACAGAAAAGATTAAATGGCATCAAAATATCCTCATCTGGTTCAAGGCCCCAGGCAGTAAGTGCCAAGTGAATGGACTCCAGGAGCCTGGTACGATCAGACAGAGGAGGTTTAGTGGCGTTTAACCATTGCTTAAGATCGAACTAAAAAGAAAAAGAAACAAGAACCAGTTTTACTTACACTCGAAAATCAACTGAAGTAGAGAGAGGTATGTGCAAATTTCATTTAAAAGTCACAGAATGCCCAGCATTTCACAAACTCAGAAACTGAACATACACACAAGTGCACAGAGGCATGGGACAGTCCCCAGCGCACTGCACCTGTGTGCATCCACTGCCACTTCACACTCTGGGACCACAGGGGCAGCATTTCCTAAGCTCTGTTAACATCTTCCTGACCATTCATTATGGCTTCATGATTTTACTATGTTCCTGAAAGGTCCACACATTTCCAGCTGTCTTACTATTGTCAGCTTCCTCTGCAAGTCCCAGACCAGAACTCCGCAGACCTCCTTCTCTGGTCACGGGCCACAGGCAGTCAATACATGGAAGTCTCAAGGTAACAGCCATGTTTCTGTGTCTGTCATTTCCCACCTCCACTGATAAAAACTCAGGTTGCTGATATTACCTTCCAAAATCCCAAACTATAAAACATGCTCTCCTCCACTGTAGACTGGTATCAGTCTCTAGACCCTAAAAACGCCAAGGTAGCATTGATTCATAGATGTCAGAGAAAGACAACTGAAGGCAAACAGTTAAGGCCCTGAAATTCTCAAGCACTTAAGCAAATTCACTGCCTTAAGTTAACATTCTATTCAGAATGAAGACACAGGAAATGTGCTTACATTTGCCTTATTCTAAATATGAGAGACTCTGACATATTACAACTCTTTTATGAATCATAATTTTGGCATAAATTCAGGATAAATTTAAAAGAATGTACTAAACTACTCTTATGACTATTTTCAAAACTGTACTAAGTTTTTAAAAAGAGCTTGGGAACTAGTGCTTTTTATACTGTGTGAAGACAGATGACATCTGACCCAACAAAACCAACACCCCACCATCCCAAGAAGAAGCTGTGGGGTTGGGCTGCTTGAAGATCGTGCAAGACGTGAAAGAGGCCTCTCGGCCTACTGTCACCTAGAAGGAAACTCCAGAGTTTCTTCCATTTCTGTGGAATGGACAACGACAACCGTGTCTACTTTCAACAATAACACCAGGAGAGGATCACATCTCACCTTGGTCAGTAGCATGAAAATCATGTCACTGTTGTCCTCACATAGAAACTTCACCACCTTCTCATACAGCTGTATGAACTCTGTGGGTGCAGCATTGGGAGTGAAGAAGGGAGACAGGAGGGAGCAGAGCCTTCTGTTCTTCAGGATGGTCTGAAGCACTTTTTTGCACTCTGATTTAGTGCCACTGATAAACACCTTGAAAAGATTAAAAGGGACAATGAGGCCGAGTGTGGTAGCTCACACCTATAATCCCAGCACTCTGGGAGGCTGAGTCGGGAGGACTGCTTGAGCTCACGAATTTAAGACTGGCCTGGGAAATATAGTGAGACATCATCTCTACAAATCAAATAAAATAAATTAGCCAGCTACTCAGGAGACTGAGGTGGGAGGATCACCTGAGCCCAGGAGGTCAAGACTACAGTGAGCAGTGATCGTGCCACTACACCCCAGCCTGAGTAACACAGCGAGACCCTAACTCATAAAAAAAAAAAAAAAAAAAGAGACAATGCCACCAAATTCTCTCCTCTCAACCCTTTAAGCAACCAAGTTTTAAGAGGTACCAAATGAGGTGAACAGAATTTTTTCTAAGTGAAAATATGAAAAAAAATCAACATAGATATGCCTATTACTTCCAATGTAGGTAATAGTAAAAATTCTGAATAATCCATTAATCATAATTGGACAAGCCACATGAAGAAAACTGAGTTAACTGCACTACAAAATATTTAAGAGATTAAAATACTGGGCTAATATGAATGCAGAAATGTGTAGTATGCCTACCATGGTATACCTAGGTACCAAGGGTGCTGCTGTACTATGTCAAGAAAACAAAACTTCCAGATTATAGATTTTACTGAGACATGTGTTTAATACCTTTCAAAAGCTTACTTTCGCAATTAACCTATACTCAGGGTAACATCATCTTGTTTTAACTTGTTTCTAATGTTAAAATGTACTAGAATATAAGTGAATATTTAAATAATCTCAGGGGCAGAAAGGCTTTGATAAGGCTGATCACAGGTAGAAATAATAAAAGAACAAGGCAGAGTTGCATATATTTAAATTTTACCTTCTATAAGGCAAAAAGTAACATAATTTTGTTTTTAATGACAATCTAGGAAAATGTATTTATAACACATTTTAGATGCCAGGTTAAAGGAGCTCTTTTAAAGCAATCAGAAAACAAGAAAGTCTAACAGAAAATGTGCAAAAGACAACAACCAGCAATTCATAAAAATTTATATAAATGGCCAAAAGACATATGAAAAGACATACTGTGGCAGAGAGGGGCTGATAGCAGTTAAAAGTATTCCTTTTAAAAATCAATTTGCAAGCTTCAGGCTTGCTAGACAATGAGATGTGAGAAAATCAAATAGCTAAAGGTCGCTTTCCTAAAAATGCAAAATAGTAATCCATTCACAACTTTACCCCCACATGCTCTCTTTGTGAAGTTATCGGTTTACAACCCCTGCTTGTCATGTGTACCCTGAAGACAATTTGTTCTTTGAAAATCTGGTTTCACTAAATCTATACCCCCTCCCTTACCTAAACTAACAGATAAAACCCCTCTCTTCTTTCTCCGGGTTGCTCAGCCTTGGAGTATTAGCCCGCTGAGTCGTGCCAGCACTAATAAACTGCTACTTCCTAAGATAGCCTTGGTGAAACGGTCTCTCTGTTTTCCCGCAATGTTCCCGCAACAATACAACTTCACAAGTACTAAAGAAACACAAATTAAAATAATAACAAAATACCACTTTCCTTATTAGATTAGCAAAACTTTAAATGTTGGTTATGATAAAGAGAATAATGAACTCAACATTGCTGTGAACGTCCCAGGAAGAACAGCAACAACATACACCAGATGCTGTGCAGAATACACCACCCACGCAACACAGAGCAAAGCCTTCTGACACAGCATCACACTTCTAGAAACTATCCTAAAGACAACAGCCAACATGTTCACAAAAAAGGCTCACTTACTTCAGCCTTATTGTAGCAAAACAAACAAACTACCTATACATGCCTCCAGAGAACATTGGCTCCATATACTATGATGAGTCTATATCACAGAACACTCACAGACGTCTGATGTCATGATGTGGGGCTGTATTTATTAACACATAATAATGTCTCGAAGGTGTGTTTAAATGAAAAAGGGGAGTTACAAAATAGCATGTGTAGCCGGGCTCGGCGGCTCAGCCTGTAATTCCGCGCCTTGGGAGGCTGAGGTGAGTGGATTGCCTGAGCCCGCGGGTTCGAGACCTCATCTCTACAATAAATCAAAAAAATTAGCCCGGAGTGGTAGCGCGCGCCTGTAATTCCGGCTACTCGGAAGGCTGAGGTGGAAGGATCCCCGGAGCCCAGCATGTGCTCAATTGTAAGTGTGCAACTGTAGGAGGCTGAGGTGAGTGGATTGCCTGAGCCCGTGGGTTCGAAACCTCATCTCTACAATAAATCAAAAAAATTAGCCCGGAGTGGTAGCGCGCACCTGTAATTCCGGCTACTCGGAAGGCTGAGGCAGAAGGATCCCCGGAGCCCAGCATGTGCTCATTTGTAAGTGTGCAACTGTATCTATTTATCGATATATATGTAGAAATATGTTTACATATATACACACACTAATACATATACATATACAAGACAAACTATGATGACATATTAGCTATGTAATCAATACCTCTAGGTAATTAGGATTGTGAGAAATTTTTGTTCTTTATACCTTCTATAATGTCTGCATTGCTTATAATAAACATGCATTAATTTTATGATAAGGAAAAATAACTTGGAAAAAAATAGACTACAATATCTGTTCCGCATTACTTCCTTATAAGCATCCAATAAGTACACATTTAAGTGAATCTGGGTACAAGGCCAAGGTTAATTAGTGCTTACATACTCTTCACAAAAGAGCCTTTCCTTTCTTTTATGGTACATTTCACAAATCATCATGGACGCATAGCCCTTACCCTTGTTAACTAGTCGCTATTCAACTGCAAGTCAAAAAAGATAAAATGTTGCCTGAGTCTAGTAACCGGGAGGCAGCTGTGGCAAGGCAGAGCAAGCATGGGGTGTTGTCAGAAGCCCTAGAATCTCGACTCTGCTCCAGCACTCACCAGCTGCATGTTCTGGGCCAGACACTTAGTATTCTAGAGCCCAGTATTCTCATATTTAAGATGGGAATAACGACCACACAGAGTCACTTGAAGATGAAATAATGAACCGGTAATATTACTGTTAACAGCACCAATAATATATGAGTGAATCCAATGTCTCTCCAGAGTTTCAAATATGAATTATTTAATCTCTCCTGTATGCAAAGCGGAAGTCTACACCAACAATTCTAATCACATCTTGAGAAGCCAACAATTCCAAGGAGCTTCTGATTGAGGTAAGACTCTGAACCTGTAATATTAGTCTGAAGTCAATCTATCTCTAATGAAGGCTATCTCTAATGAAGACATTGCAGGGACTTGCTTCCTCTGAACAAAGCTAGAAATACAGAATAACCTTACCTGTCCCAAGATCTCAATGCATGAAGTAAAGAACTGCCTTGTGGGGGGATGGCGCTGCGTCTCATCGCTGACATAATCCACAACAGTGAAGAAAAGGTTTATGCCAACCTTCTGAACCCCAGGTGTAGGCTGCAACTTATAGGCATTCACTAAGGCCCTGTGGGTAAGATCATGGTCTACAGTAAAAAAAAATTCATTTTCACAAGGATTTCTGTGACACCCTACATTTCTCAGGCAATATTCTTAAGAGTCCTCAGAGCCCCCTACAAATGTCACTTTAGGAATATTTCTTGGGGTAAATATGTACCTTCCAACTTTACTCAACAGCTGATTTTCAATACACAGTAATGATTTTATGTTCTCCTAGGAGAAAAAAATCTGCTGTATTATAAGGACTAACATTCTTATCCTTATTAAAATTTTTCATATTTTGCATATAACTCATAATTAACTTTTTGTGTTATTTATATAATACACATCTTTAAACACAAAACCCCTGATTTCTCCAAATTTTAAAATCCAAAACATTAACTGAGGTTAAGGAAAAGATTTTGGTATAGAATAAGATTCTAAGATAAAGCTATCCCTTCTAATTCTCACACCTTTTTAAGTTCCTTTCCCAGTAGATGAAGGCGTGACCTCTTTTTTGCCTGGTCTCCTTCTCCCTCCCAAGTCCCCCATTCCAAATCATGGAAGGACTCCATGTCCACCACACACCATCCCACTCTGTGGAGGGGAGCAGCTGCTGGTCCTAAAGTCAAAAGCAGAGAGTCAACCTCAACCTCCCACGTCATGGCCTGGTGGCTTTGGAAGAAGACAGTGAGAGTTCACCACAATGAGAACCAAGAGAAAACAGTGAGGACCAAGTGCAAGTGAGCAACTATACCTGAGCCCTAATCTCCAAAGCAACTGTGCTGTGAACTTCAATAATCTGAGTTGGTAATAATGACATCCTGGGTAAATGCAACTTGGACACAAAACTTAAGAACTAAGTCTCTCTGTGATTGGATTCCAAGGCACTGCGTTATCTCATAATTCAGGGTCAGCAAGCTTTTTCTGTAAAGGGCCAGATAGCATATACTTTTTGCTTTGTGGCCATAATGTCTCTGTTACCACCACTCAACTCTGCTGAGGCAGCATAAAAGCCATAGATGTTGTCGATAAATGGGGATGGCTGTGTTCCAATAAAACTTTATTTATAAAAATAGGCAGCAGGACAGAACTGGCCTGAAGGCCATAGTTTGCCAATCTCTGTACTAATTTAATGGGGGAGAGGGAACAAGGGACAGAGCAGCATGTGATTCCTGTTAATGATAACAGAACAGTATTTTAAATGCAATGCCCTCAAAGCTTACGTAATCAAGTTTTCTGCATGCACAGCGGCTTCTACAACATGAAGTGATGGCGGCTTGGCGGCTTCCACCTGCAACTGCTTCACTTCCTTCCGAAGAACATGAAGCTGCTGGCTCACTGCTTCACTCTTGTGCATGCCTTCAAACTGACAAAACCACAGTGGTCACAACTTCCTTCCCCACATGCTTCTACAACAGATATCTTATGACAAATACACTGGACATACAATGAAGAGAATGCTGCTACAATTCATATTATAATTCAACTCAAAACTCCCAGTCAAAGTTGAAAGGTATGAGAAAAATTTGTCAAAACACTATTCAAGAATCTCAGGTTTTCCATGAAGAACCAAACTTAAATAGAATGACTGTCTTATACAAACAGCAAAATCTTTGGTTGCCTTGTAACCTGATATGGTCTTGAATTAATTTGTCAGTGGTTCAAAGTCTTGCATAGGGTACGTTCTATTCCATTTGTATTGCGAACTGCTCAAATCCTCATCAGAAACAGGCCCATGTCTTCTTCCACCGAGGCTTCTCTTGAAGCACATCCAGCGTTTCCTCTGTCCATCCCGCCTCCCCGACCGTAACCCAATACACATGCCTCTCAATGCGAAACACTGGGCCATGTGCACGCCAGCACAAGAAGAGGATGACGCAGATACTGTTAACAAAATAAGTGCCATTTTGAAAGAAAAATATATATATAACTATAAAACAACCAACAAAGTAGGATAAAATGTGGGAAAGTGCCCAAATCAACTGTATGCCTAGGAGAGAACTGGCTAACTCAGGGGTTCCTGAAAACTGATCTTTGATAAAATTTTTACTGGTTCTCAGTAAGGATTTTAAAAATAAGGAGCATTATTGAGCATTTATTATTTTTAAAAAATTAAATTTATTTCAACTTTAAGTTTACGCCTTTTTTAAGATGATGCCCTTCTTACTTGATGGGATGATTAACACAGCCTTTCCCTAAATGACAGTGACCTACATGACACTGGTTTTGTTTGTACATCTTTAATGACTTTGTCGGATGTAGACAGAGGCAGAGGAAAGGAGAGGACATCCTAGGCCCAGGCTGCAACACAACACAGAACCAATGGACAGCTGTGGGGGTGGGGAGAAAGAAAGGCGCCCAGCCAAGCTGACGCCAGGAGCTGGGGCTGAAGGCACACCATGAGGCGGGGAGGAGGCCTGGGATGTAGGCTGGGGAGTCTGGGCCCATTGTGCAGGTTCAGCAGAGAATGCTGGAGAGGCAGGAAGTCTGGAAAGCAGGAGTTTAAATCCTACTCTCCTCCAACGGTCTTCCTCAAGCATATGGGAACAATGGGATCTACATCTTCCCTTGATGCGCACTGGTCCAAAGCCAATCCTCAGCCACCACTGCAATGGTTACACATATCCTTTGTAAATAATGTAAATATTGAATTTATAACATTTATGTAACTGAGACCCTGTGTCCCTTATGCGGCCCAGGGCTATGACCATAAATTCTTTCTCAGAAATTCCTCAAGGGCAGTGGTCCTATTGATTTCACTTCCATAGAACCCCCGGCACAGCATAGCTCTGACATCACACTGGGCACCCCTTTTATAATTGTGATGATAACTTTTTTCTTCAAAACTCACCAATGTTGTATTAAAATCTTTATAAAACTTCTTGTTTTAAAGAAAAAATAAGCTGTATGACATCAAAATGCATGAAAGTGAATACCCAAGAACATACAATTTAACAATAACTAATTTTCACTACTGGAGAAATGAAAAATTTACAAAAGTTAAATTACTTGCATTTAACTCCATAATGAATCAATAACAGCCCAATGTTTAACAGCCTAAAATGTGAATGTGGTTAGGAGTATGTGTAGTCAATTTTTTTGTCCAGTATGACACCAACTCCTGGGATTTGAGTGTCACTGAGTAGCCTTGGGGGCCTGGAGAGGAAGCAGCCAAACAGAGGGAAGGAATATCTGAGAGGATGAAGGAGGACTGTGAGTGTAAAGGGACGTGGAAACAGAATATGAGGGCAGCTGAATTGGAAGATGCAGAGATGGAACTAAAACTACTTTGCAGCCCAAACTTTTCTACTGCCCTCCACGCAACAGAAACTACTAAAATAAGCCAACTGGCTTAGGAAAGTTTAGACACTCTCACATAAAAAGAATCCCCAGATTCTTCTGATTTTTCAGTCTACTTATTTTTGTTCTCTGTTCCCACCACTGTTGAAAGTTTTTTCTTACTGGCATGGAAGTGAGAGCTGCTAAACAACTACCAGTCCATAATTACAAGAAGTTGTAGACAATGGAACAAAACACTGTGGTGGAAGCTCTCCACTTGGGTCCTTTCAAGTAGACAAAGAAATCTGAAAGTTGAACAAGGCACATCCTTCAGCAAGTTTTCACAATAATGTGAGGCCCTCAATGGGTCTTTTCCATCTTCCATTTCACATGATAATAAATCAGTCCTGGGTCTAGCAAACATGCCCACAACACCAAAGCACAACAAAAGAAACCCAATTATAAATCACCCCCTCTCCCCAGGGACTATCACTGCATTACTGGAGGCTTCCATCAGGAGGGAGACCACAGAAGAAGCACGTCTCACTTCCCATAAAACAGATTTGGCTTTTGTGTACCCCAAACAAGCTACACATAGTTCAAACACTTGCAGACAGCTGGAAATTTCCAGCACATTCTTTTCCAGAAAAATTATATTAAGCAATAAAATATTTATACAATATAACTTGAAATGTTTATAAAGGAGTCATTAAAAATTATATTTAGAATATAAAATCATCTCCCATGAAGCTAATTTTAAAAAATCAATCCAAACCATGGATTCTCTAATCACTGAAAAAGAAGGTACTTGCTCACTGATATGAGATTTAACCATGCTGAACAGCTTACTCAGAACCACACTGCAAGTCTCCGGAAGTGGCGACATTGAATGGAAACAGCCCAGACCTTGAATTCAGACAAAGGCAGGCTTGAACCCTAGCTGAGTTATTCCCTAGCTGTGTGACTATGCCAAGTCTCATGGTGTCTCTGAATCTACTTTTTCTCAACTATCCTCATTCTGTGAAGATTAACTGGAATAATGTAAGCAAAGAACCCAGCACAACACCTAGGACAGGAGAATGCCTGGGATAAGAATTACCATTAGCAGGGCCTGGACAGAAGGTGGCTGCAGCCCAGTTATCCCCACAGCCTTCCAGAATGGAACACCAGCAGGTATTTGCCTACACGTGAAGTCAGCAAGTGAGTAGTGTATCGTATTGAAGTTGAGATCTGAGTGAAAAGCCATGAAGCTGCCTAAATTAGCCAAGGGTAAGCACAATCAAAGGCTGAACTGCTTACTTCCAGTAGGAAAAAGTCCCAAGTCCATTGATGTCTTTCACAGACAAATAATATCTACAAAGTTCCTGCAATAGCTACAATCAGGGAAGTTATCTGTGAAGTGTACAGCTCAAGTGAGAGCTGTTCATTCCAACACATCCATCCTGGGGTACTGACCGTGCACAGCACTGATGGTGCA
This sequence comes from Tarsius wallacei, assembly GCA_963574415.1. Classification (NCBI taxonomy): domain Eukaryota; kingdom Metazoa; phylum Chordata; class Mammalia; order Primates; family Tarsiidae; genus Tarsius; species Tarsius wallacei. The sequence goes on from CAUYQG010004311.1 coordinate 28,460, forward strand.
AACATGAATAAGACAGGGTCCCTGACCTTGTGTGACTCAAAACCTACTGGACTGACTCATAATACAGATCAAGTTGTAAGGCAACTTCATGAGTGGTATGCTGGTAGCTTTCAGTGGTTCATTAAAGGGCTGTTAAAAGGCACCAATTGCCAGGCTCGGTGGTTCAGCCTGTAATCCCAGCGCTTTGGGAGGCTGAGGTGAGTGAATTGCCTGAGCCCGCGGGTTCGAGACCCGCCTGGACAACTTGGCAAGACCTCATCTCTACAATAAATCAAAAAACTAGCCGGGTGTGGTAGCGCGCGCTTGTAGTTCCAGCTACTTGGAAGGCTGAGGCGGAAGGATCGCCGGAGCCCAGCAGGTCGAGGCTGCGGTGGCCAGGAGCAGCCACTGAACTCCAGTCTGGGCGACAGAGTGAGACTCCAACCCAAAAAAAAAAGGCACCTATCATGTGCCCAGAGCTGTGCTAGGTGGTACAGGATACAGAAGAGAATGGAAGCCCTATTTCCAAAGAGTTCCGTCTGGCAGGAAGAAAGGGCAAGTGACAGCGACAGCACAGAGCACAAGCTGGATGGGAGGAGGGAACCTCCAGATGGGACCAGAGGGGTCAGGAAAGACCTCAAGGAGAGGTATGGCCAGAACCAAGCACAGAAGGCTGGGCTGGAGATCAGAGCTGGGTGGGAGACCAAAGCAGCACATGGGCAAGAACAGAGGCATGTATTGTGTGCTGGGTCTGGGCAACAGAGAATCCAAGCGGCTAGAACACAGAACTTTTGGGAAGTAGGAAAGAGGATACGCGAAGCCTCTAGCAAAAGACCAAGAACAGATTACAAAGGGTCCTAAGGGGGTATATTCCTTCTAGATACTGGAGAGCTGGTGTGGTGCTTTAGCCTGGAAATGTGATCAGATCTGTGTCTAAAAGAAGCACGGTGGCAGGATGGAAAATGGGTGAGACAGGGTGAGAGCTGTGAACACACAGCCTAACACGTAGTTTAGGGGAGCAGTGAGGGGCCTGCCATGGGCAATGACATGGAAACAGAGAGGGAATCCATATAGGACCAGCTCAGGGGCAGGACCAACACGATTTCAAAGCAACTAGATAGAAAGCATACTATGCCCAGGTCTCTATCTGGGTCTCTATCTCTATAAGCAGGTGGGTGGAATTACAGGAAGGGCAGGTTTGGAAGGTAAAGATGGGAATCATTTGGGACCTATAGAGTTTAAGGTTTCTGTGGGACATTCAGGTTGACTATTAAGGAGACAGGTAGAAATATAGACTTGGAACTCAAGATAGAATTCTGGAAGATCGCCTGGGCCACATGGTAAAAGACCGTTAACATGTGAGTTCTTAATCACTACTCTGAGAATCTATTGGAGGGAAAAACCCTCCATAAAATACTGTATATACCTTTCCAGGGGCTTCCCCAACCCTCTAAAGACCATTCACAGACCCAGACTAAGAACTCCAACACAGTTAGTAGGCAGAAAGACACATGCAGGCAGATTCTACGTTTTACATATAAAAGTCACATGACTACCTTTTGCAAGACACACTCTCCCAGTGACAGTTTCATGATGAGGCATAAACATTTGGAACTCATCCTCCCTCTCCTCCATTAACGCCTCTTTCCAAAATGAAAGTCATCTACAACCATCCATTGGGTGATGGACAGCTTCAGATCCAAGAACACTCTAGGCCAAAAATCAGAGCAAGCTAGTTGACTTGCACAGAGATAATGTCCCAACTTTACAGCAGTTCAGAGTTTCAAGTTCCTTTTACCTTACTCTGAGTTACTAATGAGTAGACAAAGAAGTAATCATCTTTTTTTTTTTTTTTTTTTTTTTTTTTTGTTTTAGAGATGAGGTCTCGCTTGCCCAGGCGGGTCTCGAACCCGCGGGCTCAGGCAATCCACTCACCTCAGCCTCCCAAAGGCGCGGGATTACAGGCTGAGCCACCGAGCCCGGCATCATCTTATCTTCAATTCCTAGAAGTACCAACCCGCAAATACTTTCTGGGACAGTCTGAATTAGCTTACATATAACTTTCAAGAGATATCTTACTTAAGCCTCAGACTATAAACGTTGTTCACATTTTAAATTCCCCTGGTACATCTGCATTATTGGGCTATGGTAGATGCTACTATCGATACTGAATTCCTGGCGCCGTCTGCAGGGATTCCCAGGTACTTGACTTTCCCAGATGGAGCTGGAAGTCAGGGCAACAGGCAAACGAGGGAGGCTGGCAGGAAACGTGACTATTTCTGGTGAGGTTATGGCCACAAACACAGCCACTTTCGAAATTCTTAGGCTTCTAGCAAAGCTTTTTCTCCCCCTCTGTCTGGCCTTTACTATGTTTTTCTCTTTCTTCAAGCAATGTTAGCAACTGCCAATTCTTCTGAGAAAAGAAAGCACAAGAATTTTTATGTGTTTGTAGAAGCATTGAAGCCACATTCACATCAATCCTTACCATAAATTATCTTCTTTCTGACCTCCCTCCAATCAAGATGACTTTGAAGGTATTTTAGAAAAGGTGTTTCTTTTTACTTCAGAATTAACAACGCAAAAGATTTTTAAAAATTCAGTTCTATTCTAGTTAAAATGAGGATTTACAAACAAGAAGAGAAAGCTTTGAAACACAACCAAGAGTGAGCAAAATAAACGTTTTCCAATTTTCAAAAGCTAGCAAAAAAGAGCCACTTGTGTGCATACAGATGCTGGAGCTGGTAGTGCCTGTGTCCAGCTCTTCTCTCCCAGCCTGGGGACACCAACTTCACTCCCAGATGGAGGTGAGTTCAGAGACTCAAGAGTGTGGCCTCACTCAGGGCCAGGACTGCCAGGGCCTTCCTGGTTCTGCCACTCCCTGACTGTGGGACCTCAGTGTGAAACTTAACTGCTCTGTGCCTGTTTCTTCATCTGAGAAATAATGACAGTACCCACCTCACAGGGTGGCAACAAGGATAAAAGAAGTTACTAAAATATTTGGCAGGGCTTGGCACAGAGAAAGTACCGTGACGTGCCAGCTTAAGCCAAGCTTCCACTCTGGAGTTCATAACACCCCGGATCCAACTTCCAGCTGTAATGCCAGCACAAGAGGCGGTCCCATCTACAGACATGCTCGCACATCTCTCCCTCGCCCACTGGCAGGCCCCACCCAACTAAGCTTCTCCCCACGTCTGTCTCAGGGACTCCTATGTCTGAGGCAGACAGCCAGAGCACCTACGACCGCTCAGCTTCTTCCATGTGAATTCCTACCGCCACCTGCAAACCTCTGAGACAGATTCATGTGGCCCTGATCCCACAGGGACATCATGGCCCCTGCATTTCCACAGTCCTTTCAACTGAAACTGGTCTCAAATGTTCATCAAATATAAATGCTCACCATTTCTATACCCAGCACAAAGCTGACCACAGAGAGATATGCACTAAACTACTATCCAGCAGGACATGGTGGCTCATGCCTGGAATCCCAGCACTGTGGGAGGTGGAGGAGAGAGGATTGCCTGAGTCCACAGGTTCGAGAACAGCCTGGGCCACATGGTAAGACCTCAACTCTATAATAAATTTTTTAAAAAAATTAGCCAGGTATGGTGGCGCATGCTTGTAGTTCCAGCTACTTGGAAGGCTGAGGCAGAAGGATTGCCTGAGCCCAGCAGGTAGAGGCTACAGTGGCCATCAGTGTGCCACTGCACTCTAGGCCGGGTGACAGAGTGAGACTCTAACTAAAAAAAAAAAAAACTCCTATCCTCCCTTCCTCTCTCTTCACCACACTACACACATACCACATGGCAGGTGGGAATGAATACCATGAAGAAAAACACTGCTACAAACCCGTTTCTTTTCAAGTTAACAGAGGAAGGGAGAGGTCAAGGGATATCAAGTTAATAAGTCACGTCAACAAGTACTTAAGGGACTACTATGAATTTCCGATTTTATTCCAGATATGACATTAAATTTTCTATTCTGATTGAGAAAAATTAAAGAAAATTTAACAGATATGACTTTACTTGGCATAAGCCAGTGTCACCAAAATCGCTTAAGGATCAGCAGAAGCCCCTCTCTAAGAATCTTCTCAATGACTGCTGTTCTTGGAATTCCTTTCTGATTATCTGTCTCATAGGACTCACCTGCTGCCTATAAAGATGTGTAATTAGGTCTGCGTGTGTTTTCATTCCCCCAAAACCATGACATGTTTGGGACACAGGTAATGTGCTATATACTTCTTTTGGTCTTTCTCAGTTCTAAGCCAACATTAGGAACTCAACTTAAATTCTGAAGAAATTTAAACAACCTTACCTGAACCATTACAACTGCAGCTCCTTGGCACTTCTTACCACCGCTGCCTCTGCACTCCAAGTACAATGTGATCTGTTCCTCCCGATTCACATACTGCTTGGGAATCGTATCCAACAGCTCCCCATCCAGGGCCACCTGCTGGGATTCCCGCAGGGCTGCAGTTCTGAAACACACATCGGGAGGTAAAGGGAAGTCTTGGGAGAGGCCGGATACACAACAGAGTCTTCCAGCCACCCCCAGCCAGCACTACAGTACAGCAAGACACACAGACTCCATAGTAACTGAAGACCAAAGGTCTGCGGGCCGAGACTTAGCCGAATCATCCCCGGCAGACAGGCTAAGCAGAAAGCCAAGAAACAAAGGAAAAGCCTCATGGAAAAGTGGGACAATGCTTCAGCTAGAAACAAAGTTCTATTTAAGAGCCCAGGTGATAGTAATGATGTTTTTTACCTGGGTCCTTAAGTACACAAGAACAAGTGAGGATTTTATCCTAATTATTCATCCCAAAGGGGTGCCTTAATTATAAGTGCCCATGACTTTTTTAGATATTAGAAACTCCAACTGAAACATTAAAGATCAAGAAGCCAGCTGGTCATGTGGGGTATCAATACTGATCGAACTATATGTATTATTATTACATGAATGGGCAGGTGCTTGAATGAGCACCCAACACACATGCAGCAAATGCCTGGACCAAAAACAGCCAAGGACAAACTGCTAATTGATTCACATAGGACTTGTAAAACTATGGGTCACTGACTGTTAATACAACAGACTACTCCACACATGCTCCTTCTCACAAGATCGCAAGCTGCGGTCAAAACCTTCAACGGCTGATCATTTTGTGTCTACCAGGTGAACTCAAGACACTCGATGACTTTCCCACATTTCAATCAAGTGCCTGTGTCAGTTTTTTAAAGACTATGAAGAATTAGCCAGAGCCAGACGCGGTGGCTCACGACTGTAATCCCAGCATTTTGGGAAGCAGAGGTGAGAGGATTGTCTGAGTCCAGGGGTTCGAGACCAGCCTGGGCAACTTGGCAAGACCTCATCTCTAAAATAAACCAAAAATTAGCTGGGTGTGGTGGCGTGTGCCTGCAATTCCAGCTACTTGGAAGGCTGAGGTGGAAGGATTGCCTGAGTCCAGCAGGTTGAGGCTGTGGTGGCTGTGATTGTGCCACTGCACTCCAGCCTGGGCAACAGAGTGAGACTCCAACTCAAAAAAAAAAAAAAAAAAAGAATATGAAATGAAGAGTTAGAGAGCACAGCAGTGAAGCAGTGACAAAAGAAAGGAAATCTCATTTCGTACTCTTCCAACCACCTTTCAGTGTCAACGTCTCCTCGAGGGAAGCCTAAGAAAACCTTAGCTGGCACCACTGATACTCACAAGTGCCACCACAAGAAATGTGAAATTGACAGTCTGTGAGAATACCACATAATTTCAATGTGAAATTAAAAGACTTGTCACAACTCGGCTTACCGAGTTAGCCGTCTGGCCGGTCTGGTCAAATTATCCTCACAGTAAAATGCTGACGAGAAAGCCACTCCGGGTCCTAAATCACCCGGGTTGTCAAAGCAGCCACTCCGGAACATGACCCTCGAGGGAGCGCGCTCTCACCTGGCCTGTTGTTGCAACAGATTCAGATCTGTGCACACCAGCTGGGTGGCGTCCTTCTGACTCAGTAGAGTGGCTGAGGCAATCACTGGCACGGGAGGCCTCATCGGGTGCAGGGCTAGGGGTGGCTGGGGAGGCTCATGCTTCTGCAAGTTACTCAAAACCCTCTCCTTTGCTGAAAGAAAATGAAGTCGGGTCGACTGAATGATGAGTGAGATAGCAGGAGCTCAGAGGTGCCATTCAACAAAATTCCTACCCGCCAAAAGATGAGAGTCTCAAAGCAGTGAAAGAGCTGCGGCTGTGATGTGAAGTCACGACCCAGACAGGCCTTACAGGACATGCTGAGAAGTCAGGACCTAATGGTAGTATCAAGAGGAGCTCACGAACTGCTCCATGCCCACTTGAGCTGGATGCCGCCACTGTCTGGTTAACAGATCTGGTGAACAGGCAGGTCTAAGAGGCAGGCAGCCCAGTGAAGAGTGCAATGCCATCACCCAGATAAAAGTCATAGGAATGTGGGAAGGAATGGGCATCAAGGAATATAGCTGGGTCAAGTGTCTGAAACTGGTCAAGGCTTGAATAGGAGGCAGGGAGTAGCAGGAGACAAAATGAATGAAGACATGGCCCTCAGCTCCCTCAGCACTTCTATTCATGGAGTCGAAGAGACCATCAGTCGTTTACTTATTCACTCTCTCAACAAATATTTTGTAGAGTCCAAATAAGCAGTCCAGTGCTATACAAAAAAATAAAGATAGATCTGTACCATGAAATTCTGACCTACAGTGTACATGGTCTCATACGGTTCATCAAATGTAAATGCTCGCCATTTCTATACCCAGCACAAAACTGACCACAGAGAGCTATCCAATAAACTCCTATCCGAGCAGGGCGTGGTGGCTCACGCCTGGAATCCCAGCACTTTGGGTGGTGGAGGTGAGAGGATTGCCTGAGCCCACGGGTTCGAGAACAGCCTGGGCCACATAGTGAGACCTCAACTCTACAATAAATAAAATAAAATAAATTAGCCAGGCATGGTGGCACATGCCTATAGTTCCAGCTACTTGGAAGGCTGACACAGAAGGGTCTTCTGCACTCTAGCTTGGGTGACAGAGTGAGACTCTGACTCAAAAAATAAATAAATCAATAAATAAAACTCCTATCCTCCCTCCCTCTCCCTTCACCACACTGTACACATACCACATGGCAAGTGGGGAATGAATACCATGAAGAAAAACAATGCTACAAACCCGTTTCTTTTCAAGTTAAGAGGAAGAGGGAGGTCAAGGGATATCAAGTCAGTAAGTCACGTCAACAAGTACTTAAGGAACTACTATGTATTTCCGATTTCATTCCAGATGTAACATTCAATTTTCTATTCTGGTTGAGAAAAATTAAAGAAAATTTAACAGCTATGACTTTACTTGGCATAAAGAGACTTGTATTGTTTGTTCCCCAAACAGATGGAACTTGACATTCCAAACAGGCAAGTGCAGCGTTGTCCCTCATGGCTGGTGTTTTTCCACCAGAACCACCACTCTCTGCACAGATGTAACAAAGTTGGGTATTCACCACTGGATGAGACTTGTAACTACGTTAAAGTTCCTTCAAGCAATATTATAGGCCATGACGCTAAAGGAAGACTGGGAGCCCTTTCACGCCCGATATAACTTATCATAAAAGAAAAACCAAGGATAATATTGTAAGTACAAAGTAAAAGGAAAAAATTAAATTCAGAGTACATTTAACTGCAATCACCATTCTGGACCACAACTGACAAAAATTTTGAATCCAATGAAATAAATGTAGCTCAAGAAAAAAAAGAACTTGGTGGCACAAAGGTGCTGAAGTTAGTTTTTTTTATAATCAACCACAACCACAAGTTCAATCATTTGATAGAATCCTCACCTAACTGGCTATCATTTGAGAAAAACCTAAACTTACTACTTAGAAATCTAGACCCTCATTTTGTTTATAATTGCAACCAGTACTGATCACCAGGAACAAGGGGTAGGATACCAAGTGGTGGGCAGCAGAGCTCTAGAGTCAGGTTGCTCTGCCACACCAGCCATGGGCCCACTGGGTAAGCTGCCTAACCCGGGTACAGCTTGGGCTTCTTATCTGCTCCACAGGGACAACCCGTGCTGCCTATTGTGAGGACTGAGTTAACACAGAGAAAGTACTGGAACAGCGCCTAGAACAAGCAAAGGGCTTTACCAATTACTAACTTAACTCCAAAGAAAACAGTCCACCTCTAAGGGCAGTGTGTGGGCAACAGGGAAGCACTACAGATGGGAAGGCATGAACACAGGAGTGTCCAGTGGTCCCAGGTCTGTCCATACGTTCCTTCTTCCCGGGTAGCAAACCTCCAAGAAGAGAAAAACGAGAATCTACAGAGTCGGGCTCAGGGCAATTTTCATGCTCTCCTCTAAATATCTTCCTATATTGTCTGATTTTTTTTTTTCAATGAGTTCAACTACTTTTTTTTTTTTTTTTGAGTTGAAGTCTCACCCTTCGCCCAAGCTGGAGTGCTGAGGCATGCATGCTCACGGCCACCCCAGAGTCAACCTTCTGGGCTCCAGTGATCCTTCTGCCTCAGCCTTCTGAGTAGCCAGAACTACAGAAGCGCAGTACCACACCTGGCTATTTTTTAATTTTTTCTTATTGTAGAGATGAGGTCTCGCCAAGTTGCCCGGGCTGGTCTTGAACCTGCAGGCTCAGGCAATCCACTCGCCTCGGCCTCCCAAAGTGCTGGGATTACAGGCTAAGTCATCTAACTTTTATAATCCGAAAAACATGATTATTATTACAGGAAAAAAGGGTGAGAGGGATGTTGAAGGGAAAAATTTTGGAGCCTTAGACGAGACCATCAGCACCTTCAACTTGCAGATGGAGGCACTGAAGTCCAGGGAGGTTCTTGTTTGTCTCTCTTCATACAACTAACAAGTTGGCTGGTGGAGAAGCTGAAGTAAGAAAGCATTTTTCCTTTCTCTGAATCATTTCAGTGTTCTAGTACAATATATATTATAATATTATTAAACATCCTATATTCTAAAACTATATTCAATAATTAAAATTAATAGAAGACCCAAATATCAGCACCTTTGTAGGTTAAATGGGCTTTTGTAATCTGGCACAGAAAACTAACTGATAACTTATAAAACCGTTTCTCTAGGAAAATGTACTGGGAGAAACAAGCAACTGAAACTTTCAAAGTATGTTCCATTTGTTTGGTAAAGGTTCCTGGTACAAAGAAAAAGAGTTTATAAAAGAAAAATACAGGCTTCTGAATTTTAAAACAATTACAATTATGTGTAAAAAAAAATTATGTGTAAAGCTGCACTTTATATATAATTGTGCAAGTAAATGGAAAAGTCTTTCCAAAGCATCATAGGAAAAATGCACACTGGAGAAAGAAGTGTGTAAGCCTCAACCTTCCACAGCTCTGAACCAATCACTCATTCACTCATCCCAGGGGCGGATGCTCAGGGCTCACCCAGCAGGGGATCGGTGAAGTCCAGCTGCACAGACACGCTGCAGGGTGTGGAATGCGACTCGAGCGTGGCCTGCGTCCACAGGCCAACTGTCTCCTGAAACTCGTGATATATGCGCTCCATGTTCAAATACTCTATCCACAGATCCTGGAAGGGAACAGCAGTATTTCAGCTTCGACAGATGAGTCACATATTCACATATAAAACTATATGTAACTACAAAGTGAACAGTAAGTTTCAACATGAAGTGTCTACTCAAAGTTCTCCAGCCTCAGGATAAACCGTATTTAAAACGACCTCTCAAACAATCTTTGCAGTAGTTGGAAAACTTTTCTGACTGTGTGCCATGATTAGAAAAATCATTTTAATAGTCTCACTATAGCAGTATCTCTAAATTATATACATTTACTACTGAGCTAATAAATGATGTACACTATAAGACATAAGTAAAGAACAGTAAAATTTAAAGAGATTTAAAAAATACATATTTTGAAAATAATCAAATTTGAATTAGATCAAGACCCTAAATCCAACTATCAATTTACAGAAAATACAGGGGACAGAAAAACATGTTAAGCTACACAATGAAAATACAACCAGCAAAAGCCAGACTGGGGGACTCTACAGACAGACTTGGTTTCTTCAACAAATAACTTACAAGGATAAAAGGGCTAAGGGGAGGAGCTGAGATGAAACAGACTTGTAACACAGCGACTAATCACAACCAACACGAAGGACACCTGGTCCACTACCAGGGGAGTGAGGGCCAGTGAAAAGCCCAAGCTTCCCCCGCACCTAGCCTACCTATGTAGTTGCACCCCACACTCCTATAATAAAATAAAGTTTTACAAATAAACAAATAAATAATTTTTTAAAAATCAACAAATTACAGCATGCGGACCCTGATTCAAACTATCAAAATAAACAAAAACAAAACTTGTATGACACTTGTGAGACAGCTGGAAATCTGAATACTGACTAGATATTTGACATTAAATTACGGCTGATTTTTTTTAGATATAAGTGCTATTGGATTATATCCCTTCCATCCTTATCTTTTTAAATCGTTATGAATCAGATGCTCTTGCATTACCTGCAGGACATCACAGTGGAGGTGGAGGTGGATGGCTATGGATGGCACAGACTCGGGACACTTGGGGAGGGCAGTGCCCATTATACTGTCCCATCTATTTTTCCTTATGATGGAGTCTTTTCATAATAAAAGATAAAATAAGTAAATAAAATGAGAAAAAACTAGACACAGAGACTGTGGCACTTCTTGTCCCACACTCCATGGGTTGCCTTGCATATTCTGAACCATATTTACCTCACCTTGGTGATCACCATATATTAGAATGGTGGACTGCCTTTAATGATCACCACAAAAGCCAAATATCAATGAACACTAAAAACTACTTCCAGTTGTAATAGCAAGTGATCGAATATGGACTGTGGTTTTGTGAACCGTGATTTTCTTTTTTCTGATTTTAAATGTTCTAGAGGCCCAAGGATCATGCTAAACCAAAAAATGTCCCTGGCTTCTCAATCAGCACACTGGCTAAAGTCCTGAATCATTATTTCCAAACCAACCCCATAGCACAAGGCGTTCCCTGGCTGGAGGAGGCACTCCAAGGTGTTCCCCCTCAGGTGGTGCTCCAAGGCATTTCCTCCCCTAGGAGGCACTCCAAGGCAGTCCCTCTCACCCCCACTCCCACTCCCACCCCCACCCCCGCCCCAGGAGGCACTCCAAGGCAGCCTTGACCACAACCCTGAGCAGTGTATGCCTGGGCCTGTTCAGCCCCCATCCAGGGCCCTCCGACTGTGTATACACAGCTCCTTCAAACAGGGTCGCTATGTCACCTTCTCTGCCACTGTGCTAAATAACTGCTGACAGAGGCTAAAGTTTAGAGTAAAGCCTGAGACTTCAGATGGGGGAAAAAAACATGTCTTAGAGACCATAAAAAGACAACAACTCTGAGCCTAAATTACAGATACAGCAAATGGCAAAGACCAGCTTTTAAAAAGAGAATAAAGCAATTAATTCTGTAGCTCAGGATAAATCTCAGAGAGCCAGGAGAGCTCTGGCTGACTTCTAACCACTGAGAGCCATGGATGAGGACTTGGCTTGGAGTCCAAGGAAGGCCCAGCGTGGAGCTGCCTCAAGGACTTTAGGACACCGCGGCCTCATATTTATTGTTCCCATCTCTTGGGCTCTATGTCCCCAGTCTTGTTCCTCTGTGCCTTAAATGTGGTTGTTTCCAAGGTTCTTCCTTCCATCCTCTTCTTAATCTATTACCTGTAAACCCACACTTCCTTCTGTGTCTCACTCCTGAATCTTGGTCCAGCATCTCCCCTCCTGATAACTCCTAGGTAGACTGCTCTCTCCAAGGCCCGCAGGCACCTCCCCCTCCAGTGTTCCCTGTCTTTATGAACAGTGCCTCCAGGGACCCACGCGAGAAATGAAGAATTCCTTGCGATGGACTCTTCCTCAATATATTTTTCATTCACCCACTTAAATGATCACTGTTGCTATTTCATAGCTCTCAAAGAAAGACGTCAGACTACAGACAAGTTGTTTAGAAAGGAATTCACGGCCTTAATGAATCACTGTTACTCACCACCCCGAATCCTTGGCCCCCTCTACTGCCATGCCCCACCTCCCCTCCCACCACATCTCCCTTGCTGAACACACCTCCCTCTCTCACCAGCCCAGGCTCTGCACACACTGTGTCTCTACCACTACCGAGCACCAGGCCTTTCCTCTCCACCTGGCCAACTCCCAAGTGTCCTTCCGGGCTCAGCTCAAGGTCGCCACCCAGCCTGTGTGAAATGGGGTCCACTGTTCTATGCTCCTCAGCACCTTGTGCATACCCTCTCCTAGTCTTAATCACAAGACGTTGTCACTGTCTGGTCTCCTGTTTGACAATAAGCTCCTTGAAGGCAGGGGCTGCATCGGATTTCTTTTTGTATCTTTGGAACCTGGCACTTAGAAGGTACTCAATAAATATTCATGGAAGGACAGGAAAGGAAGAAGAAAGAAGAAAGGAAGAAAAGAAAATAGAAGAAAAGACAAAGAACCTACTAGAGCTGAAACACACACACAGTGCGGAAGTAGGGAGGCATAAGGACCCCAGTGGAAGGCTCCCAAGTCCAGAGGTTCCTAAGTTCCACTCTAGTGTTGAGGTCAGTGGTCAAGAGAGCTCAGCCTCTAGAGAAGAGGAACTGGAACAGGAGAGACATGCCTCTCCATTTCCTCTGCCCTACCCCCAGATGGTTAGAGATGGCTAGAGAAGCTTAGAGAAAACTGAGATGAGAAGTTCTGGCCTAAAGCAAGATCAGACACCTTTGGGTGCTGGGAAAAGAACAGCTCAGGATACGTGAAACCTGGAACCAAGCAGCTGCAGAAGGGCCACCCAAGCTGTGGTCATGACAAACAGTATCTTCAAAGCCAAACAAAGGTGAGCTCCTTCCCATGCCACACAATTAACCTCACAATTAACGTGCAGTTCCTTATAAATTCTTACACTGCACTTTTTATGGGAGATGACTGCTTACAAGTGTTCAGCTGCTGACAATTTAAAATACAAAAACACTGTCAGAGGAAGGCTAGGCTTATGGGTTATAGAAGGCCCTGGAATGAGTTTCAAGCCACCAGGTCAAAGGCTGAAGACAAAAAGGGACTATCCCTTCCATATAATCACATATGTACTGACAAAGCACCAGGAACAATCATCACTATCCGTGACCATCCTCTTCCATCAGTGGCACACATGACATCATGCACATGACCCATTCAAATGACACTCAGATAGGATGAAAGGACATCGCTAGAGCGTCACCTGCTGGTTCTGCATCACTCTCGCTAGTCTGTGAGTATCATAATGCTTTGGTAGAGAAGGGATATATGGATCTCCTTTTTGAAAATTCTCATCTTCTAGCCATAGTATATAGACATTGAAGAGCCTAAAAGATAAAAACACAATTATGTGAAACACAAAACGACGTGCAGGCAAACGAGCTTTCTTATACCCCTAGGAACACTGGCCTACTACACAAGAGCAAGGAAAACGCAGACATCAGAATACGTGTCTACCATCCTCGTTGGCTCCCAAGAAACCTGTGGTCCAGAGGGGGAGATGTATCACTAAAACATAAGGCATGAAGAAGGGGATTTGAGAGCCATTATAAAGCAGAGTTAACTACAGGACACAGAAAAAACAACTGGAGAAGGTAGCTTTGCCGCAGACCCAGGATGTGAATTTGGAGCCTCTTTTTCCTGGGTAGTGCAGTCACAGTGAGCCTCACTGCTTGGAAAAGTGGAATTAACATTCAAATAAACACACTACAGAGAGGATATCAAAAGCCATTTGGACCATGCTCACTAGAACTTGCTTTAGGCTCCCTGACTCTTTCCTGCCTCAAAGAATCGCAAATAAAACTCACGTATGTGTGTGTCCTATTCTCACTAAGAAGGAATAAAACAAAGCTGGGCTTTTAAAAAAAGAAAAAGGCCTGATTTCCCAGGAAAAACTTTTTTAAAAATATAATTATATTTTCTTTATTGTTGTTTTGTTTTTACAGGGAATACAATCCATGCAGCTAAGATCGTTATTTTAAGCAGCTGTCTGCAGCAAAAGTACTAGAGAAATAGTCAGCGATATACAAATTCCTGGGTGGGGGATCTGGTAGTGGTATGGCTTGGCTCTGTTCAGTGAAGTGGAAAATTACCTTCTTCACCTCTGCGACTGGAGACAGACAAGGAGGGACTTTGAGGATCCTACAGGGAAGAGGCTGGCTCCCTCTCTCTCTCAGCTTCTGATTCAATGAAATGAACGGCCACTCTATGAACACAGCATGGAAAGGGGCCTCTGAAAAGGCAGAAGGGAGTAGCAGAGAGGGTTCTAACTCGTTCAGAGAGAAAGTTTCCACTGCTTGAGCCTGGTCAAAAATAAGTTTTCCTTCAACCAATAAAGATCAGGGGAGAAATCAATCTGGAGGCTGAGAGAGAGTCCTAAGAGGCTGGAGTCAGACAAGCCTGAGGACCCTTGCTACTTGAAATGGGGACTCCTCGCCAAGCTCCTGTGGATCCAGGGAGAATTAGTAAGAGCCATGTTGATTATGTCTTAATTTGTAAGACTATTATCTGGTTTATATCAAACTTATAAATCAAAGTTGAAAAACTAGTGTGCTGGGAACCCAAACTTACTTGGGCGTTCTTAACCTTTTGGAAGATGCAAATATTGTGCCATTTGAGGAGACTAATGGCCCATCTCCACACCCCCTCAGGTGGGTCCCCAAGTCCTGTGAGCATCTATGAACTATACCTAAAGAGTCCAGGCTTGGTTATTTATTTCTTTTAAGGAGCTATTCTAAGCTGGGCATGGCACACATCTGCAGTCCCAGCTACTCATGAGGCTCAGACAGGGGGTTCACTCGAGCCCAGAAGTCCTATGATTATGCCACTACACCACAGCCTGGGCAATATAGTGAGAACTCATCTCTTAGGGAAAAAAAAAAAGACCGGTTCTGGTAGGCTTTAAGAGCTGTTTTCCTGCTATGATCAATTTGTTTTGGTTTATTTCCATTTCTACATAAACAGAAGAGGATATCGACCTCTGACCTATCATTCAGGCTCCAGCCACTTGGCAGAGGTACATTCAAACTGCCAAGTCACTTCTCTTGAGGAGCATCCAAAAGAAACACTTCGAGATGTGAGTTTCTAGCCAAGTTACCTTCCATGCTCAGTCTAACAGGGTGGACAGAACAGCCTCCAGCAGTTGGTAACACATGGACCACCTGGAATAGTACCTGTACTGCAAACGTCACTGGCTGGGTAACAGCTCACCTTACAAGCTCTGAGTGCAGCTCTGGGGAGGTCAGGTAGCCAGGGGCGCCAGCCTGGTTCTCCAACAGCCCTTCACTGCCCTCTGCTGGAACACGAAGGGCCTTGCTGGCAGTGTGGTGAAAGTCAGCCACCTCCGTCAAACGCCTCTTCATTTCTTTCAACAAATTGATGTGAGCAGGACTTTGAAAAAACCTTCTTCCAATACAACCATCTATGGGTAACCTTAAAAAATACAAACACAGATCTATAACCTTTCAACACAAGATGCACTTTCTACATGACACAAAACGGCAGTCAATCAGCAAGGCAGTGGACTATGGCTGTGTATGGACACCATTATGTTAATATGTTAATACCTATTATTTCTACCTCCATTCTGAGGATCCAACAAGATGGTGTGTATGAAAGTGGTTTTAAAAAGAATGAAATGCCACACAAACGTAGGACATCATCACCACTTAGAGGACAGAACAGATTAAGGATGGGCTCTGCTATTGAAGAATGCACAATTGGCAAAAAATAGAAGTAAGAAGAATCAGCATCTGTATATTTCAAAGGAGTGGGATGGGGAATGGGGAGAGCTAGAAACCGAAGAGGGCTGAAGAGCAAAGGCTGGAAACAGGAGATGGTTCTGACTGGCCAGGGTACCTTCACGTCCAGTGGACACGCTGGACAGGTCAAGCATACCCCGAGGGGGCCAGACAGCCTGGCCTCCACCCACACCCACGCCACTCATCAAAGGACCCTGGCATGAGCCACAATGGCTGCATGAGCAGCCTGGTCTGAGGCAGCTTCCCTCCCTTTGCATCTCCAGAGGTTCTGCGCTACCCCTAGTCTGATCCCAGGTACAAAGATGGCAGACAGAAGCAGCCACAAGACACTCCCAATGTGAAAGAGACCAATAAACTTTCAGTCCAATAAACTTTCAACAGAGCAAGAGGGAGCATCCCAGCCAGAGATCACCAGAGAGTGAATCTAACCCACACTCCGTGGTCTAGGAACATATGGGGTCAGGAGCACAAAGGCAGAAACGGAATCACAGAAATGAACTATAATGCTGGGCACCATACCCATATTGTGGTCCAGGGCGGTGGAGATACAGAAGGAAGAACTTCTGCCAGATGAGTGGCAGAAGTGGGTGGTCAGAGGGCGTGACCAGAGCCTGGTGGGCCCAGCGATAAATCAGCAGCCTCTGGAGGGATGGCACAATGGGCAACTTCAGCTGGGCCTGGGCTTTCTGTGAAGAAGGGGGGCTGTGAGAAACCACAACATGAACACAGTACAAGCAGGCTTCTCTCTCCAAGAGATCCAAGTGAATTCAGTTTTAAAAAAGAGTCATGAGGTCACATAAATTGCACTGCTCCCAGCCCCGAGCTAATGAGTCAACTTCCGGGGCAGTAAAACCTGGGGCAGTTTTCTTCCAACAGAACATTCCAGGAGCCCAGAACTGGAATGGACCCTGCATCACCCAGTCCAGCCCTATTTCCATTCTGAAATTCTTTGCCTTACAGCACTGCAGTGCAAGGGAACAGAATGATACAAAAGCCTGAACAAAATGCGGCCATCGAACTTGACCCATCTTCTGAAAACCTAGATTTTAAAAGGCCATGTTACACTGACAGGCTCTGAAACCCAAAAGCAACGTCTACACAATGGACCCTAAAATAGAAGGTCTTTAACCCAAAGTCTTTTCCCAGTCTGTCTCACGCTGTGGTGAGCCTAAGCATCAGCTGGGGAGTTTCTGGAAGTAAATTCCTGGTCCCACTCCAGACCCTGAGGTTCCAAATCCCAGCAGGTGGGGTCTGGGAACCTGGTTGGTAACAAGCTCTCTGGGAGAGTCTCATGTCATGAGTAGTAACGGTGACTGCTTTAAAGCAATAGCAACCGCCTCCCATGCACCATGAATACAGCCTTCATGGTCAGGCCGAGACTCACGAGAAGCCGAGTACGGACTTCACTTATACGGTTTTGAGTACTGGCCTGGTTGTTGAGCTTTCCAGATGTTCACAACAAAAGCAAACACAGCAGTCCAAAAGCTATGGGGAGTCCATCAGCATCCAGGCTAAGCCACCCTCCACCCTCAAATGCAGAGCAGCATGTGTACCTTTAGAGCCTGGTCGGGGGTGAAGGCAGGGTTTATAATCAACTCCCCTTCAATGACTCTTCGGAGTTGGGAGTCCTCTTCAAAGATGGATTCCATGTTCAGTACTGTCCATGCAAACCAGACCTACGAGGATACCAGGAGAGGGGTGGGATGAGCAGTTAAGCCAACAGGTCCACACATCCCACAGTCCACAAAGTCAGATCTCCTAACCGTCTATCTCAGTCAGGAAGCATTCACAGCTTCTAGAATTAACACATATTTTTACACCTACCTACATTCTTGTCACAGGTATAAATTTAAATAAAATAGATCATTGGAAAATGTTACATTCCTTTGGAAAGGCCTCTTTAGTTAAGGAGAATGCTGGTTCACACAATAGTCACTAGGCAGGTTCTATATACATGAAGGACAAGAACGAGGGCCAGACTTGGGCTCTGCCCCCAGCAAGTCTTCCACTTAACGGGAGTAACAAGCCTATTAGGAAAATAACCAAAGGAGAAGGCAGCAGTGGCAAGGGCTGAGCCAGGAGCAGTACTCCATCAGAAATGATTGCAGCAAGGTTGGGGAGGGCACACCAGTGAGACAACCAGCAAGGCAGAGCAAAGAGCCAGGGATGTGTCCGGGAAACAGCCAGGGGCTTGTTCCAGCACAGTTACAACCCGCGGAAGGAAGAAAGGAAGTCAGACTGACAGGCGGCTGAAGACATGGACACAGACAATTTTATAGTCTGAGAGATGGTGATGAAGACAGAAGTCACGCTGTTCTGATGACGGTGACAATGACCACACTCGGTGAGCAACGTCTACGTGCTAAGCACTGCTCTAAGTGCTTCACATGCAGGAGCAGTCATCATTCTCATTTGACAACCAAGGAAACTGAGGACAGAGAGGTAAGCAAGCTACCCAAGGCACAGAGCCAGCGACCGGCAGAACCAAGAGTGCAGCCTGGCGGTCTGGCTCCAGTGCCTATTCCAAACCTCTTTGCCACACTGCTGGGCAGCATCTGCAGTCAGGGCAACTAGGGTCTGACCCAGAACTGTCTGGTCCTGAGCCAGCCCCCAAAGCCATCAAACTTCAGTTACAGTCAGGTGTGGTGGTGGAGTGCACCTGTAGTCCCAGCTACTAGGGAAGCTGAGGCAGGAGGATCGCTTGAGCTCAGGAGTTCGAGACCAGCCTGAGCAACAAATCGAGACCCTGTCTCTTTAAAAAAACAAAAACCAAAAAACCCTCAGTTAACTTCTCTGTAAACCAGGAATGATGAGTGCACAACCTCAGCATTAAATAAGGTAGTACACCTCCATGTGCGGTAAGTGCTAAATACTATTAGCAACTCATTAGGAAGGATGATCACAAGAGTAAAGCTCACAGAGATAACAAGTGGTCCTCTCGGGAGCTTCCTACCTGCATGGGCATGGCCAAACCCTCCACGAAGGATGGAGTGACATTGCCGGCCACGATCCAGCTCACCAAGGAGGACAGCAGACTCCTATCACAGTGGTAACCCAGGGCATTCTACAAGGAGAGTGGGGAGCAGAGAAGAGACATCAGGAAAACATTAACGATGACCTTACAAGTGTCAGCGACTGTCTCACTCCAGCGAGAAGTTCTGATGACACAGATTTCAAGAACACATCCACCTGCAGCAAAAGTCCCAGGCAGGACTTTACAGAAACGTAACAAGCAGGGCTCTTCCTGGGGTGTCCTTTGCTTGAACTCCCCTGGGATCCACATGAGTGGACTGTGATTACTGGGATAAGACACCATTAAGGCAGAGCTTTAAAGGCAGTGGCCACGGGTAATCCTGAAAATGGCGCATTTGGGGGGATCTTTCTAGAAAGCTACCGTCCAGCCAACACCCTAAAGACACATTCCCCTCCCAGGGTTCCACCTTGTGTTGCTGGTAGAGCAGCTTCTGTACACAGTCTTCCTGCATCAGCTGAAACGCTGCTTTGCACAGGTGGTCCATGAGGAAGAGGATGGGCTGCTCGCGGTACCACAGATGCTGGCTTATGAGGGCCTGTACCCAGAACTCCAGCACGGCAACGGGACCCACTCCATGGGGCTGCATGCTCACAGATATGTGCGCCTGCAGAGAAAAGGCTCAGGTGGTGGACAGCTGACAGCCAGCCAAAACCCCAACAAAGCTGTATCTGCCTCCACAACAATGCCCAAACCTACTGACCTTCTTGGTTGACAGCACTGAGTCAAATGACATGAAACGACCAAAACAGAAACATGCTGGCACCAGCAGTATCTGGCTGGGATGACGGGCAAGAATGTACCAGGGGCAAGCAAGGCCCTACCTGGATCATGCTGTTGAGAAGCTTCACGTTATCCCCGTGGCTGGTTCCCGTCAGATGCTGTGCCACCTTGTGGGTAACCTGTTGCGTGACACCCTGAGGGATACCACTGTCCAAGTGTAGGAACAGGAGGAGGTGTGACAAAAACCTGCAAATACACAGATGGCACACCTTACCTTCAGGTCAGCAGGCAACACCTTCCAGTGCTAATTACTTAAGAGGAAACAGAAAAATATTAAATCAGTTCCATTTTTAGACCAAATTAGAGCTACTCAGAGATTCTGAGAAATCTTCAGAATTCAATCAAGTGCTCACACTTAATGCAGTCTAAACGGAGCTCCAGCTACTGCAGAAATGTAATGAACAAACCCAAGACACTTAACTCATGCGAATTGAAAAGCATTAGAGGGGAAATGCCCCAAAGCACCCCTCTCCCCTCCATACCCCTATCTCTGCTAGTGAAAGTGCCCACAGTGCTATGCTATAAGTTCCAAGGCCCTGACCTTCTAAAGAACAACCTCCAGGGGAGGAGCCTGGGATCTGGATTTAATAAGCTCTTCCAGGAGATTCTCCTCACCAGGCACATTTGAGACACACTGCTCCAAGAGACACTCAGTAGGAACTGCCATGCCCTGTGCCCCAGGGTGGATGACTGTACCTCCACGCAAGTCTCCTCCACACGGCCTCCCTCCCTTTTGTCACTCTGCAGGGGCCCCACCAGATGCTGGCTCCCTGTTCCTGTCAGGCAGTCCTCCTTCCAAGTGGTGGATCTGTTCACAACACTGCACGTGCACACTGCAGGCAATTAAAAACCGTGCGTGTCGCTGTTACAATGGCAAAGCCAACGGCTGCTCCATGTTAGAAGTGCCAGGCCCAGAAACCTGGGAAAACAACAGCTCCCTCAAAGACTAAGAAGCTGCAAGAAGCAATCGGAAGCTAAGTAAGAGGGAAAATATCTTCTGTAATGAGAAGACTGGAGCCATGGTTAGAATCACTGTTCTCCAACCTGCATTCCACACTGAGGTGCAGAAGCTTTCTGCCCCATAACAAATATACTGATGAGATGTCATCCCCTTTGTTTTACTCTGAAGCCCGAAGCCCCACTGTCTGTCCTCAGGGCTGTTTCTGAGGACTGTCCCTGCCACAGAGAGCGTACTCACTGCTCGTTCTTCAGCAGGTAGCACTGGCAAGGGTAGAACAAGGGCAGGACCTTATCCAGGACGTGCACCACTGTCCGCAGATGCCGCGACTGGACCAGAGTTCCCACCAGCAAGATGCCTTCCGCACAGAACTTCACAATGCTGTGGACAAGGAAGATGGCAATGAACACAAGGTCCTGTTCATAAAAGTACATCCTTCCAGTGAACTGTCGACCTCAACAGCCAGATGAGCTCAGGCCTCCAGCATACCTTCCTTAGAAACACTGGGACCAGAGCTCTGGGGTTACAAGGAACTTAAAGCTCACCTATGCATCCACTTCACAGGTGAGAAAACGGAGTGCCATGCCCAACTCCACATCACTTCCTGGACGGGTCAGCGTGAGAACCCAGGACTGCTCACCCAATTCCAGAGCGCTTGCCATTGCCACTTCTGTTCCCAAAGGTGTCTCCTCTATGAGCTGGGCCCTCCTTGTCTGGAGACCCCCACAAGCCATCACAGCAAAGAGAAGATCCTAAAGTGAGCTAACCAGTCAGTATAGGCCCAGCATCCTCATCCAAAACTTCTGAGACCAGAAGTATTTAGGGCTTGGATTCTTTCGGACTTTGGAATACCTGCACCACACTTACAGCTGAGCATCCCTAATCGGGAAACCCAAAACCTGAACTGCTCCAGTGAGCACCTCCTCCAAGCACCATGTCAGCACTCAGAAAGTGTCAGATTTGGGGGCATTTCGAATCCCGGGTTTTCAGATTAGGAGCACTCAACCTGTATAAACTACAAAATTCTTCTAAAACCAATCTGACATAAAAATCTTCTTATTCTCTGATTTACTTCAGAGAATCTATCCTTAAGAAGTATTCTCAAATATGAAAAAAAATCCAAGATGATCCACATAAAGATGCACTTTTCAAGTATATTTATAACAGAACTCAGAGGCAGAAAGCAACATAAGTACATTTTAGAAAAACCCACGTATCAAAACCTCAATTTCTCAACCAACTCATCTTTGACAAAGCCTCTACCAACAACCACTGGGGAGAGGAGAACCTACTTAGTAAATGGTGCTGGGAAAACTGGCTGATCACATGCAGATTGAAACAGGACCCCTACGTATCACCATACACAAAAATTAACTCTAAATGGATCAAAGACCTAAACGTAAAACCTCAAACGATAAGAATCTTAGAAAACGCAGGAGACACCCTTATGGAAATTGGAACTGGCAACCAATTCCTGATCAAAACTCCAAGTGCCCAAACCATAAGAGATAAGATAGACAAGTGGGACCTCCTCAAACTGATGAGTTTCTGCAAAGCAAAAGAAACCATCAAGAGAGCAGGAAAACAGCCCACAGAATGGGAAAAAATACTTGCCAACTGTATATCTGACAAAAGGCTAACATCTAGGATCTATAAGGAACTCAAACGCACCAAAAGGAGAAAACCAAACAGCCCCATTAAAAAGTAGGCAAGGCCGGGCTCGGTGGCTCAGCCTGTAATCCTGCGCTTTGGGAGGTCGAGGTGAGTGGACTGCCTGAGCCCGTGGGTTCGAGACCTGCCTGGGCAACTTGGCGAGACCTCATCTCTACAATAAATCAAAAAAAATCAGCCGGGCGTGGTAGCACGTGCCTGTAATTCCAGCTACTTAGAAGGCTGAGGCGGAAGGATCGCCGGAGCCCAGCGGGTTGAGGCTGCGGTGGCCAGGAGCGGCCACTGCACTCAGTCTGGGCAACAGAGTGAGACTCCAACTCTAAATAAATAAACAAACAAACAAATAAATAAATAAAAAGTAGGCAAAAGACATGAATAGACACTTCTCAAATGAAGATATATGGGCAGCTCCTCTAGCTCTAATCCCAGATGATAACCATGAAGTTTTACAAAGAAGATCAACCCTGAAGGGGAACTGTTGTTCTCACCCTCACTCCCATTCAGGACTCGGTCATCAGCACTAAAAAATAACTGTTACGTTCAGGTGAGAACCCACACACATCACCTGAGTAAAGAGCTCTGGTCCCGGAGTGGACACAAGACATGGGAAATCATGAAACATGAGTTCAGATAATTGCACTCAAGGGCCACTATGCTAAGTGTGTTCCATGCACTCTAATTCACGGAAACCCATAAAGAAGTCCAATATTATTATTATTCCCATTTTAGAGATGAGGAGCCTAAAGTCAAGGAAACCATTAGATACTGGAGCTGCTGGAAACAATACAGAATGTGCAGCCCCACGGCCCGGGCAGTCGCTTCCTTCTGAATCAGCTCTGCCCTCTTGCTTAGCTTTCATGCTCGTCCCTGACGTGGCCATCTAACCCCCTCCACTTTCCAACATGGACCATGGGCTTAGCACAAGAGGCTTGCTTCCTTACCAAGTCCCCTCCTCACACCTACCCACTCAGACACCCAGTCTCCTTCCCACTGTCATTCAACCACAGCATTTGCTGAGCACCTAAGTATAAGGTCTAAAGATACAAAGATGAGCAAGATGAACACTACATAAGAAGGAGCCATGGTGATTATGAACACATGGGGCAGGCAGGTGCTACTCCAAGGGTGGGTGCCATAGGCAGCAAGAGATGGCCCTGAGTCCTCAGGCTGCTAGCACTAAGCCACCCAGGAAGGGTCGCATGCACGCTCTGCTCCTCAGTCCAGGACGTCTCTAAATGGAAACTCCGCTCCAGAGCCCACTCCTCCAGGAAGGCAGCCTCCTGACTGACTGTTCCTTCCTGTATACTCTTTCTGCTCAGCTTCTAAGTGGCTCTCAATCCAGGCTGCACACTGGGGACATCTGGAGAACTGGCCCACAGGCCAATTAGGTTGGATGTGCACCCTCTTCCCTGCAATGTGATTTTTTTTTTGTAAGACTGCAAAAATGATTCTAAAGAGCAGCCAGAGTTGAGAACCACTGCTCTCTGCACACCATTAGCCTGTGGTCAATGCCACAGGACTGACAACTGTGTTATGCTCACCATCTCCACTAAACTGTCCACAACTCCATCTCCCTCCTCCTTCCGAGCACAAGGCTGACGCAACCAGCTGACAGGGCTGGCACCCCATTGTAGGTATGCTTAATGTGGAATGAGATGCTGAAATGAGGATGCTAAAAAGACGTTACAGTGAGTCTGAACCTCAAAGACCAGAGAGCAGAGGTCAAAAAGGCTTAAGAAAATGGACAGGCCGGGCTCGGTGGCTCAGCCTGTCATCCCAACACTTTGGGAGGCCAAGGCAAGTGGATTGCCTGAGCCCGCGGGTTCAAGACCCACCTGGGCAAATTGACGAGACCTCGTCTCTACAATAAATCAAAAACTAGCCGGGCATGGTAGCACATGCCTATAGTTCCAGCTACTTGGAAGGCTGAGGCAGAAGGATTGCTGGAGCCCAGGTCAAGGCTGCGGTGGCCAGGAGTGTGTCACTGCACTCCAGTCTGGGCGACAGAGTGAGACTCCAACTCAAAAAAAAAGAAAGAAAGAAAATAGACAGGGTAGAAAAAAAAATCAATGTATTGCAGGAAAAAGATCTTTAAAGAAAAGAACTTTTAGGCCAGGCACAGTGACTCATGCCTGTAATCCTAGCACTTTGGGAGGCCAAGGCTAGAGGATTGCTTGAGCCCAGGAGTTCAAGATCAGCCTAGGCAACATAGCAAGACTCTGTCTCTACAAAAAAAAAAAAAAAAATAGCCAAGCATGGTGCCAGTGCACCTGTAGTCCCAGCTATTCAGGAGGCTGAGGTGGAAGGTTCATAAGAGCCCAGAATATTGAGGCTGCAGTGAGCTGTGACTGTATCACTGCACTCCAGTCTGGGTGTCAAAGTAAGATCCTGACTCAAAAAAAAGAAAAGGCAAGGAAAAGAGAAGAAAATGACTTTTAACCAGTTGGGAATTCATTCATGCATTCCGTTATTCACTACACCAGATAGCATCTTCATCACCGGGATCAAATGGTAACACAACACAAACACCACTTCTGGGTACCGACCTCATAGAAGTTATGTAACTGGACTCCTGAAAAGATTAGACAGATACCAACCACAGAGTGTGAGAAATCTCCAGTAGGAAGAAACAAACAGCCACGGGCCCACAACAGACAGCATATAACCTGATCAGGGTTTCACTCTCCAGGACATGGACAACCCTTCGGTCAAGGAGCCTGAGTTGGGCGCCTACTGCTTTTTTCAAACTCACTACATGTGATCAAATATTTTTAACTGACCCTTAACCTGAAGAAGAGAGTACAAATCTACTGGTGACACAAACATTCCTCTCTGGCGACGGGTGTAAACTCAGTTCATAAGGTGACAAGGGGACCTGCTGGTTCAAATCTGCTGCACGGAAGTTTGGCAGCATCTCCCTTGATAAGCAGTTGATCAAGGCTTATTATCTGGCCCTTGTTACCCCTAGGTAGACTTCCTGGAGGCCTCAAGACCTGGGGTGTGAAAGATAAGATTCTACAACCACCATCTATGATGTTCTGCCACCCTAGAGCTTTAACCCACACACACACCTGTGGCCCACAATCGTCATGGACAGGGCCAGGTAACAGCCGATGGGCATGCCCGCTTTCACAGCCTTCAGCAGAGGATGAAACGTGGGTGACTCTGTCATGTCGGGCACAGTGCTGGAGAAGGGGACAGTTGGACAATTCTGCTGAATTCCATGATCATTTTTGTGCAGTTTTAACCTCAAGATTAAGTTCCAGGCCCATTGGTTAAAAGAGGTCTCAGGTGTCTCTCCGTAGCGAACAATACTGGCCAAATAGGAAACCTACAACAATTTATTTCAGCAACATTAGTCACACGCACATAACATCAGTAAGCTCATTCAGCCATCTCCTTCTGTGATCAACAATGCCCTTGAAAGAGAGGAATATACTAATTACTGGCCATGAAGTAATGTTTGTTTGTTACACTGCAATAAAGCAATTTCTCACTCACAGCTAACAAACTGTTAGTCACCCTGTGACCCTGACCTTAGTAGCTCAAGTAAGAGAGAGCAGATACAAAAGTTGACACTAAACAAATGGTGTGTGGTAAAATAGTTAAACAATCAGAGTGAGGGATCTCACTTATAGTGCTTGTCAGTTTGGGTGGTATAAAAGCTCCCACTATGGCCAAGTTCAAGTTATCAACAGTCAAACAACCTGGCTTGCAAAGTTCCTGAAAAGTTAACAGCCAGTTCTC
This sequence comes from Tarsius wallacei, assembly GCA_963574415.1. Lineage (NCBI taxonomy): Eukaryota > Metazoa > Chordata > Mammalia > Primates > Tarsiidae > Tarsius > Tarsius wallacei. The sequence continues at coordinate 54,442 of CAUYQG010004311.1, forward strand.
CTGAGCTGCTGCAAACAAGTGCCACATACCACTGTAGCTCAACTCACATTTTATCATATTAAAACAGGGTGTAGAGGCTATGTCTTAACGAAGAATCTTGATCCAATCATAGACATCAACTTTAATATCTTAAATTACCAGAAATGTTCTTAGGATACATACAAGTCCATACTATAACTTTATCTGCCCAGGACATTCATAATGACAGATTAGTGTTCTCAACACAGAAGAGAAGGAAATACCTGCTTCATACTTTCAGAAAGAAGCCCAGTGTATGGCTTCTGTGCAAGGTACTTCTGGTAAGCTTCGAGTACCATCAGAGCCACTTCAGCATGGACTGCCTGATCCAGATGAAGAGTACTCTTCAAAGACAAAAATAATCACAAACATACAATCATGGTTCTGTTTGTTTTGGTACCTTTGAACCAAAAGATTAGGCAGAATGGTAAAGTATTTTCAATATAGAAGTTGAATGTTCCAATATCACATACCCTAACAGTGAAGTCTTAAGATGACAACAGGAAAAATCCTGACACCTTTCAAGAGCTGTAACCCTGCATCCAGATAGGTGTGAACCTGAGGCAGCCCCCACCCAACCTAAAGGGATGTCCTGAGTGTAATCCCCAGCCTACCCTAGAACTGCTATGAAGACTTTGGGTTATGAATTAAGGGCACTGCCACAACCAGGAAGATGTTTAATTAGTAATTAAAGAGAAGCTATTTACTAAATTAAGCTCACGTCCTTTTCTTGTTCTGTCATTAGTTAGCGAAGCCAGTCATTCAGCAGCACAGGTAGCATATTCCTTGGGCCCTGGTGCTGCCTATCGAACTTCCCACCCTATCTTCCTTTGCAGACTAAAAAAACGCATTCCTGGGCCTTTCAGGATGACCTTCCCAACTCTGATCTGGGTGTAAGGAGATGCTCACACAGCTCTAGGAGGAGGAGGATGGACAAGTGACTATATTCACAAGTCAGAGGATATGGAGAGCTGCCACCACCATGGCAGTGAGGAAGGACTCGGAGGAATCCTTGGGCAGTTCCAGGGTTGGGGACACACCAGGACAAAGACTCCCTGGCTGCAGCCTCCTCATCTGCACAACAGGCATGATGCTGCAAACCTCGCCAGAGGGCTTCAAAGCTAATGACTTGCTCAGAGCAAAATCTGGCAGATGATTGTACAGGTTTGAGTTCTCCATTCCCCCTTTAACATGGCCATCTTTTGATCACGGAGCTAACTGACAAAGTCTATGGTAGCAGTAGGGAAGTTTCAACAGCCAAAGTCATTTGATATGGCATCTCTGAAGATATGTGATACATAGAAAACTCTTAAAAATAAACTTATTAATAATAATTGGCCGGGTACAGTGGCTCATGCCTGTAATCTCAGCACTTTGAGAGGCCGAGGCAAGGATTGTCTAAGCTCAGGAGTTTGAGAACAGCTTGGGCAACATGGCGAAACCTCGTCTCTATAATTTAAAAAAAAAAATTAGCCAGGCATGATGGCATGCGCCTGTAGTCCCAGCTACTGGAGAGGCTGAGGTGGAAGGATTGCCTGAGCCCAGCAGGTCGAGGCTGCAGTGACCAAGATACTGCCACTGCACTCCAGCCTGGGCAACAGAGTGAGACACTGACTCAAAAAAATAAAATAATAATAATAATAATAATAATAATAATAATAACTACACCACTGGATACTTAATATGTCCTAAGAACTGTCCCAAATGTTTTGTGTGTTTTAACTTGTTGAAATTACAACCCTATGGCCAAGTGCAGTGGCATGTTCCTGTAATCTCAGCTGCCTGCCAGGAGGATTGCCTAAGACCAGGAGTTTGATACTAGCCAAGGCAACATAGTGAGATACCATCTCAAAAAAAACAACAACAACAAAACAAGACCCTATGCCTCCTAATATCAATATTTGCACATGAGCAACTGAGGCCCAGAGAGTTTTAGGAAACTTGCTCAGGGTCACACAGCCAGGAGGTGGCAGAGCTGGGATCAGCACCCAAGCAAGCTGGCTCAGAACTCAAACTCTTTACCAATGCACAGTGTTCAGAGGACAACTCTGGCAATGACTTACAAGACAAATTACAGGAGGAAGAGGGCCGGAGGCGGAAGAGGAAATTGGGAGGAGCCACAGTGACTGGCCAGAGATACAACACCACATGCACGTGGCCCAGGGAAAAAGGGACATATTTTCAATGTGGGACAATTTATCTTCATTCAGTGGTTGCTCAATCTGTAAAAGAATTAAAGAAAAGATCCTAAACTCTGATACAGCTAAGGAATTTGCAGCCCGTGCAGAGGATACTCTGAAATGTTAATGTTTTGAGAAAATGCTTCATGGAAACTAAGGCATGTGGAACAGCAGTCTTAGGGAGTGGCTTTAACACATACCTGTTCCGCAAATCCCCAATTTAGTCCTTCCAGAATAACACAGGCCAGTTTATTCTTCACCATTGTCAGGTTGTAATTCAACAACCAGTCCCGAATCACAGCTATCTCAGAGGCAGAAGGTCGCCAAAGATACAAAGGCAGTTCTTTAAACAAGTACAGAGAAACCTTATTGAAAAGAAAACAGTAATCATTAAAATCCTATAGGGACAATCCTATATTATAGCACTACCATATTAAACTGCTTGCAAAAAGTTTTCTCCAAAAGGAAGTAGGGTTTTGTTTGACTTTAGATAAATGAAATGGATATCATGGATAACCAAATCAACTGGGCATTAAAATTGTTGCTACATCAGAGCACATTTTACAATCCTTTGTAAAGATCAATCTTTTTAATATGCAAATTGGTACACTTCTGTTTAGATAAACTACCACATCAAGAAACAAACTTTACAAAAAAATTAGCACTTTAATTATTTATTCTATGGCATCTAAAAAGATATTTCTATTGGCTTCAAAGCAATCTGGGTGGGGGGAACAGGGGGACAAGGAGTAGATGGGGGTGCAGATTAAACAAGATCAACAAAGTGTTAATAACTGGTGACACCTGATGTGGGCACACAGGGATTCATTATGCTGTTATCACTGCTTTTGTATGCATTTGAAATATCTTATAAGACAATTTTTTAAACCATGTTTACAAAAAGTCTATAGAACTACCTTTTACATAATGTATCCATGTGGACAAATTAAGATAAATCTGAGGGCAATTAATGCAGTTTACTTTAAGGAAGACCAAGCAAATGAGCAATTCATTTCATAACATCTAGAACAGTGCTTTATATGAAAATATAATGAAAGCCATATATGCAATTTTAATTCTTCTAGCAGCCTAAGATTTTTTAATGTCAAAAGAAGCAAGTAAAATTAATTTTAATAACATATATTATTTAATCTGATGTCCTAAATATTAGCATTTCAACATGTAATTGTTACAAAAAATTGTTGAGATGTGTTGTATGACTTTTGTTCCAACAAAGTCTACAAAATTCAGTGAGTATTTTATACTTGGAGCACATTCCAGCTTAGACTGCCACATTTCAAAGGCTCTATGGTCACATATGCCTAGTGACTACTATACCGAACAACATAGGTCTAGAACACACACACTAGCAATTTTCAGGTTCCTGTTCCAAATTGGAGACAAAGTTTTTTTAAATAGAAGGAAGAAAACATTTTAGAGAGACCCTTCCTTTCTTTTTATTTTTTGTATGTGTGCATTTTTGTTAAACTTTCATGAGGATTAATTAACAAAAGTCTTGAATCTTCTAAATAAAATGGTAAAATGATAATTTCAAATATAGGAAAGTCCTACTTTACCCTGCAAGTATTGGACAGAACAAGCAAAACAGTAGTGCTAAGACATCAATACAGCAAGAAGATCTGTCCAGAAAAGCATCTACCCCAGTTACACAAAATCATGGCTGGATCTGCCTGCCCATCAATAATGAAAGTAGAGCTATCGGGAAAGAGCCTGGAGATATTAAAGGTTATAAAAGGACTATCACAAACAACTCTATGTCAATGCATTCCACTAGTCAGAGGAAACAGGAAAATCCCTTTAAAAACATAACTTACCAAAACTGGCTCAAGAAAAAAATAAAAATCTGAATAGTTCCATATCTGTCAAATAAATTCAGTTTGCTATCAAGACTTTACACAGAGAAAACTTCAGGCCCTGATGATTTCACTGAAAAGTTCTAGCAAACATTCAAAAAATAATTGATTGTACTTTTACAAAAACTCTCAAAAAACACAAGAGGACAGAATACTTTCCAACCTGTGAGGCTGACATAACCCTAAAATATAATGAAGATACAACAAAAAAATAAAATGACAGACCAATATCCCTGGTGAATACAAGTATCAACAAAATTTTATCAAATTGAATCTAGCAATATCTAAAAAGGATAACATACGATGATCAAATGGTTTTTATTCCAGAAAAAAAAAATGGTTCAACATCTGAAAACCAGTCAATGTAATTCACCATATTAACAGAATAAAGGAGAAAAAAATAATCATCTCAATGGATGCAGAAAAAAAACACTTGAATAGCCATTCATGAAAAAAGTACTCAAATTGAAACCAGAAAGAAACTTCCCCAGACTAATATAAAACATCAATAAAAAAATCTATACTTAAGAATAAATTTGCAAACCCTTTCCCTATGACAGGGAATGAGGCAAGAATATCTATTCTCACTAGTTTTATTCAATATTGTAATAAAGGGCCTAGAGTCAACGCAATAAGGCAAGAAAAAGAAATGGAAGGCATTTTAGTGAGAATAGAGGAATCCAATGAAAAATTCTGTAAGAATTCTCAACAATACAGGATATACATAGTATATTTTAAAATATGTTTGTGCTTTCCCTGAAAGTCAAAAGATCGCTAATTTCATTTGAAGAGGTTAAAGGGAAGATACATGGATTTTGCAACAAAAGTGGGATGTGTCCTCCAAAGTAAGCCAATTTTTGAAATTATAAGGAAAATACAACAGCAGTTTGCAGGTTGTCACCAAATATACCTCTGAGTTCTACACTTTAGGATCTCCCAAATGGCTTGGTCCTTGTCAAGTATCTGACGGAACAAGCAAAATACTACCCTAACCCAGAGCAATCTCCACACAGGATGTGCCCTCTCATACTGGCCTTCTAGAACAGAAAGTTGTCTTCAGACACACACCAAGTGAGTTACTGAAAGGTCAGAGCCCCCGGTCACAGCTCATCCCCAGATTCTGGAGCTAGCCCAAGGTCAAGGTCAATAGACAAAGCCAACATATTCATGAAGGCAGAGGGGGCTTGAACAAGGCCCTCCAAAAACTTCAGCAAGTTCACAGAGCACAAGGGAACCACATCTATATATAAACCCAGAATGGAAGCAACTCACGGAAGATATGCTCTAAGAAACATGGTTTCCATTTTTACACATAACGTTAAGCAGAACTCTGGGCACAGTTTACTACTGGAAGTATTACAGCCAAATTAAAAATGTTCAGTGCAGCTCAAAACAGGAAAACACTTGGGAGAAATATGTCATGAGCTCAAACTAGAAGAATCCTATGACCCCCTGTACATCATTCAAATAGAAGGATCCAAAAACTTCCCATTGCATTAAACTGTATATGAAGGGTTTTTTATCTCAATATAATCATCTCCTAGTAGGATACAAAGGTTTTTTTAAAAGGAAAAAGTGGCCGAGTGTAGTGGCTCAAGCCTGTAATCTTAGCACTTTGGGAGGCTGAGATGGGAGGACTGCTTGAGCCCAGGAGTTCATGACTAGCCTGGGCAACACAGCAAGACCTTGCCTCTACAAAAAAAAAAAAAAAAAAGAAAAAAAATTAGCCAGATGTGATGGCATGCACCTGTAGTCCCAGCTACTCGGGAGGCTGAGGAGAGAGGATCACTTGAGCCCAGGAGTTCGAGGCTACAGTGAGCTGTACTCGTGCCACTGTCCTCCAGTCTAGGCTAAAAGAAAAAATTAAAAAGTCTTACCATATAATCCAGCAATTTCACTTCTGGGTATATACCCAAAAGAACCAGAAGCAAGGCTTTGTACGCCCATATTCATGGCAGCATTATTCACAGCAGCCAAGAGATAGAAGCCACCCAAGTGCCCACAAGTGGATGAATGGATAAACAAAATGGGATATAGACGTACAATGGAATTACTAACCAGGCTTAAAAAGGAAGTGAATTCTGACACTACAACACGGGTGAACCTTGAAGATAATGAAAAAAATGAAAAAAACTAGTCATGCAAGACCACATATTACATGATTCCATCTACATAAAACATCTGGAATAGGCAAAATCTATAGAGACT
>CAUYQG010004319.1:0-36725 GCA_963574415.1 Tarsius wallacei
CGCGCCTGTAGTTCCAGCTACTCGGAAGGCTGAGGCGGAAGGATCGCCGGAGCTCAGCAGGTCGAGGCTGCGGTGGCCGGGAGCGGCCACTGCACTCCAGTCTGGGCGACAGAGTGAGACTCCAACTCAAAAAAAAAAAAAGAGAAGAGCTCTGAAAAGTATGCCTCCTTGCCCTTCACCCACTCACACCCACCACACTTGACCTTCCCAGTGTGGGTGTGTAGATCTTAAATGACAAATCCACTCTTTCTAATATTCCAAAGCCTTTTAGTTCCATCCTCTATATTAAACCAAGGCACATCCAGCATTTCCAATTCATCTTTTCTGTGTTTCAGCCAACCAACCAACCAAACTATGAGCACCATTTCTAACTCCCTCAGCTGCAACATTAATTGCACAACCTCTGCTTAGTGAGTCCATATTAGCAAATTCAGTCTGATCCAACTTTATGTTTCTTACACCATTATCCCATACCTTTAGTATCTAGTTCCTCATAATGACAACTAACTTGAGAAGAATTGCCTCAGCAAAAGAGAGACAGCATTCCCCAGTTAGGCCCAACAAGATGGCATGGCTGACTCCTTGGGGAGTTAGAAGTCTCTTCTCAAGAGGTGCAATCCCTGGCCCATTCCTGGGACCAGGCTCTTGACTCCATGAGGAAAAATTTCAAGGACAAGTCAAAGAAAGTAAAGGAAGGAGCTTTAGTTTAAACCAAAAGTAAGCCGGGCTCGGTGGCTCAGCCTGTAATCCCACGCCTTGGGAGGCTGAGATGAGTGGATTGCCTGAGCCCGCAGGTTCGAGACCCACCTGGGCAACTTCATGAGACCTCATCTCTACAATAAATAAAAAAAAATTAGCCAGGTGTGGTAGCGTGCGCCTGTAGTTCCAGCTACTTGGAAAGCTGAGGCAGAAGGATCGCCGGAGCCCAGCAGGTCGAGGCTGCGGTGGCCGGGAGCAGCCACTGCACTCCAGTCTGGGCGACAGAGTGAGACTCTAACTCAAAAAATAAAAATAAAAAATAAATAAATAAATAAAATAAAATAAACCAAAAGTACACACTCCAGAGAGGGGAGAGTAGGTGATCTCCAAGAGGGAGATGCACTCAAGCTTAGAGAGTGCTGACTTTTGTCAGAAAGAGAGAGAGAGAGAGAGAGAGAGAGAGAGTTTTATGTCAATTACAAGTTCTAGGAAGTTTGTGCCAGTTTCAAGCCACAAGAAGTTTTTAACCTCTGGCACAGTAATTTTCCATTCTTCCCCCTACTCCCATGCCTAAGCTAACTAGCCTGCCTAACACATGTGTTCCTAGATTGCTGTCCCCATAAATTAGAAAAATTGAGTAACTTTTGGGGGTATAGCACAACCTTTCATGAGTAACTATTCCCCGCTCTTAGGGATCTGCTGAGGCATGAGTCTAATTAGAGGTGTAGAAGAAAAGAGGGATGGTGAAAGTGATTCTCCTGAGGAGAATCCTTGCATGGCAACTGCCTCAAGGGAGGCCATTACAGTGTAAATCTTCTCAGACAGGGTTGGAGAGCTTTATCACTGGGAATGGAAAAGCTGCTTCCAGTGGGGCTGGGGAAGCCTTTTCTATGACAAAGAAGACTAAGCAGAATTTAGTGCTTTAATGTTTTCGTCTTCATCAAGGTCTTCCCACATGTCCGCATGCCAACATACAGGATCCCATTTTTTTTCCCAGTCAATTCCCTCACTTTAAGAATAGACAGCTCACTGTGGATTTGATTTCCATTTCTCTGATGATTAGTGAGACTGAGCACTTTTTCATGTGTCTGTTGGCTGCCCATATATCTTCTTTTGAGAAGTATCTATTCATGTCTTTTGTCCACTTTTTAATGGAACTGCTTGTTTTTGTTTTGTTTTGTTTTGTTTTCCTTTCTGCTGTTTAAGTTCCTTGTAGATCCTGGATGTTAGGCCTTTGTCAGATATACAGTTGGCAAATATTTTTTCCCATTCTATGGGTTGTCTCCCTACTCTCATGAGGGTCTCTTTTGCTTTGCAGCTTTTCAGTTTAATGAGGGTCCCACTTGTGTATCTTACCTCTTATGGCATGGACATTGAATATCACCTAACCCCAGTAAGAATGGCCATCATTAATAAAACAACAGATGCTGTTGAGGATGTGGAGAAGAGGGAAAACTTCTACAATGCTGGTAGGAATGCAAACCGGTTCAACCTGTAAGGAAAACAGTGTGGCAATTTCTAAAAAAACTAGAAATTGACCTTCCATACGACCCAGCAATCCCTCTTCTGGGAAAATACCAGGAGGAACTCAAATAATTGTACAAAAAAGATACCTGCACGTGCATGTTTATTGCAGCACTATTTACAATAGCAAAAACATGGAACCAACCATGTTGCCCATTGAAACTGGACTGGATAAAAAATATGTGGTACATATACGTGATGGAATATTATGCAGCCATAAAGAAGGACAAACATATGAACTTCACAGCAACTTGGATGGATTTTGAGACTATAATAGTCAAAGATCTATCACAGAAACAAAGAACACAGTACCATATGTACTCACTCATAAGCAGACCCTGAATATTTACCATAATACTATAAGAAAGGGATTGGTAGTAGTGGGATACTGCCAGGGTAGGAACACAACATCAATAAGGGTAAATGATCTCAAACCAGGCAAAGTGAGGACCAAATTTTACCTGTACAATGTCCACTTGTATACCTAACCCTGAATTGTACCCCATATCTTTTTACTTTGGGTCAGAGTCTCACTCTTGTCACCCAGGCTGGAGTGCAGTGGCACACTTATGGCCACTGCAGCCTCGGCCTGCTGGGCTTAGGTGATCCTTCCACCTCAGCCTTCCAAGTAGCTGGAACTACAGACACACACCACCATGCCTGGCTAAACCCACATCTTTAAAATCAAATATACATTTAAAAAAAAGAGTAGACAGCTGGTGAGGTTGGAACTTCAATCTGCCATGTAATTCATCCAGTCACAGGATAAGATTCTGGGCTTGATTTTCATCAGTCTTGGCCCTGTGGCCACAGCACGTTAGGTCTCCTAAGCACACATAGCTTCCAGATCATTTATGAGGTGCTTGAGCTGGGAATTAGAATCTCTGAACTGGCTCAACTTTATCTAATGACATTAGAAACAATCAGCCAGCCTCATTCCACTCATTACTTTTCTAAAAAGGTTTGAAATATCATTTATACAGTCACCCAGCTCCTTGTCTCTTATAAGTGGTTGAATAGGAATATCCATACACCTTCAGAAATAATGTTTGGCCAAATATCTGAACCAGTCAATTTGACAGACAAAATTTACCATCACACTAGGTTTGGGAACTGAGGACCCAATTTATGCCCTGTATATCTACACTAGCCTTTAACCTTGAACACCTGTCCATGTTTCACACTGTTGACAAGAGAAAATCCTTCAGAGGTCAAGATGCCCTGACTCCTTCTTCAGTATCCCTGGAAACATTCCTCCAGATCCTCTTCTTGCTGCAACTTATGACTTCTGTGAAAACACCCCCTAAAACAGGGTGTCATCACCCACAGAGGTGATGACAATATAAAACAGTGGGTTCTTGAACCTATAGGTGTGTGGAGCTGGACATTGAGTTGTCTATCCTTTCTACAAAGGTTTTACTTGAAACTCCAACTCTAGCTTATTCAGTCATCCTTTAAATTAGGGGTCATCTAAGCTTCAATCACAAGGCAAATTTTGATAACTAAATTTTCTGGAGACTTACATCACAGAGGGTGGCTTTAATACCTTGTTTCTCTATCTCTAGCCACAGTAACATTCATCCATTCTCCAATGTGCTCTCTTCCTCCATTGGTACATTAGTTTCCAAGAAAGGATGGAAGGGCAAAGTGGTTATCTTTAACAAAGAAATAATGACATACATGCAGCCTGCTGATTTGATGTTTCAAACCAATTCTCAATGTTTTTGAAAAATCATAAGAATTTATCACTGTCAGAAAAAGATAAATTCACCTATAAGTCATACTTTTGATTTTGATTTTAATCCATTTTATTGATTCATTCATATATTTAAAAATATATATGACATATTTATTCTGTGCCAGGCACTGAGTTTGGAGCTGATGTATAAAGGAAAACATGCCCCTTGTGATTATAGGTAAATGGTCTTAAGAAGACAGACATGAGGTAAACACGGAATCACATATTAAAACACATTTTTAAAATGCTATAAAATAAAAGTAAAAAATGCTGTGAGAGGAAAGCATAAGGATCTAATGAAGGCTGGAGTGTATGTGTCTAATTGAGGAGAGGGCCAGACAATGAAGGTGGAGTCAAAGATGGGGCACAGATCCCGCAGGACCTTGCAGATGGGAAGTTATTGAAAGGTTGTAAGGAAGTAATAAAATAATCTGATCTATGTTTTTAAAAGATCATTCAATCTGTAGTAGTGCAGACAGATGGGGGGAGATGTCAAAAGTAAGAGCCAACATCTTTGCAGTGGTCCAGATGGCCCTCATAGAGCTCCACTCTCTCACTTCTACCTTGCTGGCTTGATCTCTTGCCACCCTTTCTCTATTTTATTCTTTTTGCCACACTGTAGTCCTTGCAGATGCTTGAGCACATCAGGCTGAGCAGGCCTATCTTCTGTGCACTTGTTTCATCTGCCTGGAATGTTCTCTTACCACATATTTTTGAAGCTATCAAATGGAGGAAGTACCTTTGACCTGCTCTCTGGGTAATTGTGTGATGTAGAGACCTGGCTGACCTGCGTAGGTGGGAAGTAAAACTTTTTTAAGAGAGCCACTGTGTATATTCCCAGTAGTGGGATTGCAGGGTCAAATCACTCTATAAAAAAGATACCTACACACGTATGTTTATCGGAGCATTGTTCACAGTAGCAACAACATGGAATCAACCGTGCTGCCTGTCATATGACGACTGAATTTTTAAAATGTGGTACATATATACAAAGGAATATTAAGCAGCCATAAAGAAGGACAAAATCATGAACTTCACAGCAACTTAGATGGACTTAGAGCCTATAATACTGAGTGGATGTATCACAGAAACAAAGAACTGAGTATCATATGTTCTCACTCATAAGCAGACCTTGAACAATTATTGTAATACTATAAGAAAAGTATTGGCAGTAACAGGAAACTGCCAGGGTCCGGGGGTGCGGGGGAGGAGGGGAGGTAGTATTGGCAGTAGTGGGAATCTTCCTGGGGAGGGGGGCACACCTCATCAACAAGGGTACCTGCATAATGAACATTTGTATACCTAACCCTGAATTGTACCCCACATCTTTAAAATAAAAAAATTAAAAGAGAGAGAAAAAAAGAAAACCACTGTGATCTTGAGTTTAATTTTAACCTTAGTATAAACTAGCCTATCTTGACTAACAAACAACATAGTTAACAAAACAGATAAAAATTATTATTATTTTTTAATATAGTTTCAGTCATTAAAATTTTTTTAATCTGTTAGGGAATTTAAAATATTGTCAATTTAATTTTCATTTTCCTGACCACTGGTGCATTGGAGCATTTTGTCATATGTGTTTTGGTCATTTGAATTTTATCATCTATGAATTGCTTTTCAATAATAATATTCAATTTTGTTTATTGTATTTTTTTCTTACTGGTTTTTCTAAGTTTTTTTTAATATGGCATGGGAATTAGCTCTTATCTCTCAAGTGTCACATATATTTTCCTTCAGTTTGTCTCTTGACTTTTGTTAATTATCATTAATGTGCAACTATTTACAAAAGTCTGTGCAGTAGCCTAATTTGTTGATATTTTCTCCTTTGGTTTGGGAATTTCATGATATGCTTATCATGCCAAGATTATTTTATATATATTCCTGAAGTGCTTTTGGTACACAATTTTTTTTTTTTTTTTGAGTCAGAGTCCCGCTCTGTCACCCAGGCTGGAGTGCAGTGGCATGCTCACAGCCACTGCAGCCTCTACCTACTGGGTTCAGGAGATTCTTTTTCATCAACTTTCCAAGTAGCTGGAACTACAGGCACGGGTCACCATGCCTGGCTAATTTATTTATTTATTTATTGTAGAGACAAGGTCTTGCCAAGTTGCCCAGGCTGGGCAACCCTGGAGCTCAGACAATTCTCTCGCCTCTGCCTCCCCAAATGCTGGGATTACAGGTGTGAGCCAACATGCCTAGCCTGTCCACCGTTTTAACTTTTTTTCAACTATGATGAGTGAAACAAGGATAGTTTAAATTTTTTAATTTATCAAGAATTTATTTTAGTATAAGTGAATTAGGAATCCAGCCATTTTTAAAAACAAATTATTTACTTTTTTCCAAGTTCCCACACAAAGCATTGATAGCCTTATTTTTTTATAATCTATTTTTAAATTTATTAGTTTTGGCCCCTAATACATTCTCATGTACATTTTTAAAATTATTTTTTGCAGGCCCCGCTGGGATTCTAACCTATTCATATATACATGTCTGAATCTAGGTGAGTTAATTGGTATAATAGTATCTTTCGACCTAATCTGGGAGGTTAAAAGGAAGATTGGATCTAGGGAACAAGATGATGATGATAGATTAGTTTCAAGTGTTTTAAAATTTCACATAAGTGAAACATCATACGCTTGTGCTTTTTTTTTTTTTTTTTTTTTGAGTTGGAGTCTCATTCTGTCGCCCAAACTGGAGTGCAGTGACACACTTATGGCCACCCCACCATCGACTTGCTGGTCTCCTGCGATTCTTCCGCCTCAGCCTTCTAAGTAGCCAGAACTACAGGCGCGCGCTCCGACGCCTAATTTTCTTTTCTTTTCTTTTCTTTTATTGTAGAGACGAGTTCTCGCCAAGTTGCCCCGGCTGGTCTCGAACCTGCCGGGTCAGGCAATCCACTCGCCTCGGCCTCCCAAAGTGCTGGGATGACAAGGCCGAGCCTGCGAGCCCCGCCGTGTCTAACTTCTTTACCTCAGTATGATTCTGAGATCCGTTCATCTAGTTCATGTCTGTGTAAAGCCGAGTAATATTCCACAGTATGGATATACAATAAATTGTTTACCCGTTCATCTGTTGAAGGATGTTTCCAGTTTTAGAGTATTTTGAATTAACCTGCCATGAAATTTATTGTGTAAGTCTTTATGAATAGATACTCATATTTCTCTTGGTTAAGCACCTAGAGGTGGAATTACTGGGTCATGAGGTGTATGTTTAACTTTATTAAAAACTGAGTTTTCTTTTATTTATTTATTTTATTTTTTGAGTTGGAGTCTCACTCTGTCACCCAGACTGAAGTGCAGTGGCCGCTCCGGCTCCGGCGATCGTTCCGCCTCAGCCTTCCAAGTAGCTGGAACTACAGGCGCGCGCCACCACGTCCGGCTAATTTTTGATTTATCGTAGAGATGAGGGCTCGCCAAGTTGCCCAGGCCGGTCTCGAACCCGCGGGTTCAGGCAATCCATTCACCTCAGCCTGCCAAAGCGCTGGGATTACAGGCTGAGCCACCGAGCCCGGCTGAAAAACTGAGTTTTCTAAAATGGTTGTATCATTTTATACTCCCAGTAGCATTTAAACAGCTTTCTAGATTTTCAAAATGCTTGTTAGTTAAAAAGTTAAAAATATGCCACCCCAAAATATGCACTGGCATATTGATTATTTTAAGTTAAAGGAACTCAGAAAACGGCAAGCACAAGAAGATCTAAACATGGTCTGTTGCAATAAGTCATAACTGAGTAAGATTATAAAACTGTTCCTTCCAGAACACGAAGCAATTGCAGGACCTCTGTACGTTCTAACCGCCGGCTCACTTTTCTTCTGCAAGAGAAAATTGCAACAAGTCTTGACAGGAAGTTGTCGGGGTTTTTTTCCCCTTCCTATAGTTAGTTCTTCCAAAATGGTTTTGCTAGCGGACCCCGCGCTTGGCTGGCAATTAAAAATGAAACTTCTCATTGGGTATTTTCGAGACTACCACGGGGAATCAGCTGCCAGCTTACTGCCATGTGGAAAACTGCACGAGATTCCGGGATCGGAATCAAAATGCTAATTTAAAAGGTCAAGTGAAGCCTCGCCTCACGTTCTGGCGTGCCTGCGCTCTCTGCAGGCAGAAGCAGACAAAGACTAAGCAAGCAGTAGCAGAGTGAGACCTGTCCTGTATCTGTTTTCCTGAAATAATTTTGAAATCATGCCTGAAATGCCGGAGGACATGGAACAGGTAAGAGCTGGCAATTGCAGAAATGAAGCATTCTAGAGTCGCTTTTTTTTTTTTTTTTAAAGCATTTCAGTGAAATTGGTGTGTAGAGAAAATAGAAACGGGTGTCATTCATTTCCTTAGAACATAACCTTCTTTGGGACATAGAAGAATAAACAAACTTTAGAAACTGACCTGGGAAACCAGGTTATGGAAAGCTCCGCTAAGTCTCATCAACTGACAAAAATAAATGCAAAACAGAACAGCAGTTTCATTTACCATTTTAAATGCAATTGTGTATGTGAAGGTTCTGTATAAATAAGGATTTTATCTCTAGTGGTGTGCTCCAGACTTTCTTTGTCCTTGTGTGAATTGAATCTGCTAACGTAACTTTTGGTTTCAGGCTGCTTTCTTTAAATTTATAGACTTGGTCACTACACGAAATTGGATGTCGTCTGTGTAAGAATGGTATTTGAGTCACATAGACCCTCGCTATCATCACTAAAGAAAATGATTAAAAATCATACCCAGACATATATCCCAACTTTTAATACCCAACTTTTACAGTTATCAAGCCAGATTCTCACATGTAGTCGTGTTAAATCCTTTTTGTTCCTCAAGACAAAGCTGCTCGGAGACTCAAAATACTAATTACATATGCATATCCTTAATTCTTCTTCATGCTGAACTCAATTTTCCCCCCTAAAAAGGTAAGACTGCATCACCCGTTGCAACTAGAAACTTTAAAAAAATTTTCTGTTTTTAAGAGAGGAATATTGAGAGGATCTTGGATCTGCTCCCGGGCCCCTTTGTTTTCCCCAGATTATGCTATTTAGTCCTGGGGTGAACTGTAACAACTTGGATTAAAACAAAACAAAAAAGAAACAAAAAACGAAAAGTAAGCGACCTCAGGTTGTCTTCGGTTTCTGTTCCAAAGCAACTTTTTTGTTTACCTGAATAAGGAAATAAGTTCTTGCTGGGGGCTGGGGAGACAGGAAAGTCACGGGGCTCTGACGTAGAAAAACTTTTTATAACAAGGCTGCTTGGTCTTTAGTTCTAAAATAAATAAAAAAGGATTGTGAAGATGAGGCCTTAGGAAATCCAAGCAGTGGTCACGTTTGTGGGCGACGTTCATAGAGCTCGCTCTCCTGGGTATTCGTACTAGAACACTCGGACTGTTCGGTGAAAAGTGGGCGCATCCTACATAGTCTGTGCTGGGATTTATTTTCTGCGTAAATTTCACTGGTGACCTGCCTGCCCGGTTTTGAAACGCAAGGAAAATCTGTTGGGTGCGGGATTGGCCTCAACATTTAAGGCGATTGTTTCTGATTTACTTTTAAAGAGGGATTCGGGTAGCAGAACACCCAGCATTACACTACGTGTTTTTTTCTTTAACTCTGGATGCTCTCCAAGGCTGGGCTCGTATAGTCCAAGGCTGCAGCCCTCAAGTTGTTGCTTCTCAAAGGGTGGTCTTGACTCCTGCTAAACCCACTAAGAAGTAGATTCCCGGGCTCTCCTACCAGTTTCTCATTCTGTAATGATAGCTAACATCCAAGAACCTGAGTTTTGAAGAGGTGCCCAAACCATCTTCCTCTCCCCACACCTTTTTATTTTTAATTAGTTAAAAATAGTTTCACATTTTCGAAATTTCACACATACTATTTTTTAGCCTCCTGGAGAGACAAATGGCTTAGACGCCAACACATATTTTTATTCCTTGTCTGTTCTAAATCTTTCAAAACCCACACCTAAACCTCTAAAGATGTGTCCTTTGTGTATCCACTCTATCCCTTCACCTCCCATGCCTTTAAAATGTTTTATTCTACTTTATGTATTGCCAGTTGATTTTTAATGCACTGCGCACAGTGTGCAAACTTGAAGCTCTAGGCAATCCAGTTTACATCTTCCCCTGTTTAGGAAAAATAAAAAAGCAGAAAAAGCACATAAATAAACAAAACTTGAATTCATTGCTTTAAGGTCGGGGCCTTTGTTTGGCGTGTCTCTTTAAGAGCTGGCGCGTGGGCTGGGCGCGTCCCTCGCGTGCCCGCCCACTTTCTGGGCGTCGGCGGAGCGTGGCCAATCAGCGGGTGCGGCTATGGCGGCGGAAGCCGGAAGCGGCGAGCGGGCTCGGCCTGGGCCTGGAGGAGGCGGGCCGGGGGCGACCGAGCCGAGGCCCGCGGCGATCCAGGGCAGGCGGAGGCGGCGGCCGCTGCGGCGGCGGCGCGAAGACGGCGGGCATGGTGGGGCGGGAGAAGGAGCTTTCCATCCACTTTGTTCCCGGGAGCTGCCGGCTGGTGGAGGTGAGGGAGTCGGCCCAGGGGTCTCCATGAGGAGCCGGGACCGCGGAGGGGGACGACCCACGACCGCGGGGGCGCGGGTGGCTCTCCAGGCGCATCCCGCGCAAGTGGGAGGCCCGGGCCGGGAGTCGCCCCGGTGCCGCCTTTCTGGCCTCGGAGCCCAGGGCGGCGCCACCGCGTGTTTACCTCGGCGCGCGCACCCGTCGGTGTTACCCCTTCCAGCCACTGCGGCAGGGAGCGGAGCGAGGAGGTGCAGCTTTTGCTTTCGAGTTCGCTGTGTCTGCCCCCTGGGACGAAGAGGGGTTTCCATTCTTTCTCCAGTTCTTCATCTTGTGGTTCGTATTCCTCGGTCATACAAGTTCGCGGCTTTGAGAAAGAAGGAGGAAAGGTATCGTCAGAAATAACAGTATTGGAGGTGACAACTTACTGAACTCAGTTTGTACGAGGCACCGTGTTACGCGCTTTGCGGGCTTTACTTGAATCCTCATAACTGTGAAATACTGTTGTTTCATTTTGCAGATGAAAAAACTAAGGCATAGACGGGCGACGTCCCGAGTTCGTTCAGTAAGATTGGAGCCGGGGATTCAGTTAGGGTTTGTTTGACTCTCAGGCTTTGAACCACTAGGCAGTTGCGCTAAAGAGGACTGGGAGATTCATCCCTGGTGTCTCCCCATCCGCTGCCCGCTCCATGTCAGGCCCCCAGCATTCATCAGTCCACAGAACATATCCGGCACTGGCTGTAAAAGACTGCTAATGCCCAGATTAATAGGTCTTTTGGAGACCGGCGAGAATAAAGGTGATGGCGGTTTTTGAGAATGCAAAGTTTTTATGCTTTCAAAATGTATTTAGTGTTTTCAAATGACAGAGTCTTTTAGGGTAAAATTAGGACAGATGGTCTATTTAAACCTCTCTGTTGTTCCTCTGTGCCCTAAACAGTGCTGCGTGCATGTTGCATGTTTGTTTTCGAGTATGTATACGTTTGAGTGTGTGTGTGTGTGTGTGTGTGTGTGTCTGTGTGTGTGTGTAAAGGTTAAGTTACTCTCACAGTGGTAGTTCAGGAAAGAAAATGGCTTTTTATGTTTTCTTTCATTAAATATGGAACGACTGAGACTTTGGCACATACTTTTGTTCTCTCAAAACCTGTAGGATTAAAATTTGCTCATGAGATTGGGAATTGTTTTATAGGTAATGTTAGAAAAGCAACCGTTAGTGGTCCCTGTTAATAAAACTGTCTTTGGAGTACAATAGGGTGACATCAGGAGTTAGACCTATTTCATCTAAGTAGTCAGGGGATTTTAAGAAATTCTTTAAAGCCTAGGAGTGTCTACTCAAAGGTCTGCCTCTAGGGGAATTTTTAAAAAAAGTATTAAACTGTCAAATTAAAAGTTTCTGAAAATATTACTGACAGTATTATTATGTTTGCCACTAAAAAAATTTTGTTTTTTGTTTTTGAGTAAGAGTCTCACTCCGTGGCCCAGGCTGGAGAGCAGTGGCAAGCTCAGGGCCTTCCCAGCTTCCACCCCCTGGGCTCTGGTGATCCTTCTGCCTCAGCCTTCCAAGTAGCGGGAACTACAGGCACGCGCTACTACACCTGGCTAATCTGATTTATTGTAGAGATGAAGTCTCACCATGTTGCCCAGGCTGGTCTCAAACCCATGGGCTCAGGCAATCTTCTCGCCTGGTCCTCTCAAAGTGCTGGGATTACAGGCTTGAGCCACCGCACCCAGCTGCCACTAAAATTTAAGATTCCTCCTCCATATATTAGTGATATTTTATTTTTAACTTTTGTGCAACATTTTGGTAAAAGTTAATGCAAGTGTGCTAAAGTAGGAATCTCTGACCCATAGTACTGTGTTGTGCCATTGAGAAAGAGCCATTTATCTCCCATTACTTATACAATTTGGTATCATTTGATTAGATAACATAATAAGAAGAGTAACTCTACATTTATTTTAATTTTTCAGGAATTTTTTTGGTGTCTATAAATCTGATCACATTAAGTGGTTGAATTCCATACATCCAAGGACGCCAGGCATGTTTAGAGTAACTTAAACTGATACTAGGTCTTCTTTACACATGTAATAAAAATTGAAAAAGTAGGCATCAAGCAAGCAAAATATTTTCAACTCTTTATTGTGGTCTGGGTGAACTAGACAGCTTTTTATTCTTTCATTCTGAGTACCCTGAAGTGTTTGGACATTCCTGTGTTATATCAACTAAAATAATTTATGGAAAGTTCAAAGTGATTTTTTTAGAGGGATGTTTCTTTTCCTAAAAAACACCAACAAAACAGTATACCTTTAAAAAGCTTCAGGCAGAGTACTGTTAGAGATTTCTGTTTGGCGTCTTTTTAATTTCAGTGTAATGCATATTTGGAGGAAAATTACCTTGTTTAAGTAGATGAAGCTCTTTCTACTCTATTCAGACTCTGTGCTAAGGATAATATGGAAAATGTTAGAAATGTAGAACTTTAAAGCTAGAAGAGCCTTAGTCATCTTGTCCAAATGCCTCATTTTACCAGTGTGGAATTAGATCAACAGAGATGGAATAACTTCTCAATACGACAGTTTGTGGCAGAATAGATAAAACTTGGATCGTTTATGAAAGCAAACGTAGACCCAGAAGATTGAGACAAAATTCAGTGTATTTAGCTTGACCACAGCTGCAAGAAGACTCAAGTTCTGATTCCAGCTTTTTTCCTTTTACTGTGGACGAAAATTTTTAATATCTTTAGACTTCAGGTTGCTGACTTTGGAAATATCATCTTCCCTTACAAAGCTGTTCTTGTGATCAAAAGGTATGATGTGTGTTTATATAACACGATAGTTTTCAAATAGAAGGTTGTACTGTATCATTTCCATTTCAGTAAATGCTTGCAGTTCAGATCCTCACTCAAAAGAGTAAAGAATTCTTAGCCAGCTGGCTGGCCTAGAGTAGTGACTGATGCCCATAATCCTGGCATTTTGGAAGGCCAAGGTGGGGGAAGTGTTGCTTGAGGCCAGGAGTTTGAGAACAGCCTGGGAAACAAAGTGAGACACTTTTGCTACAAAAAATAGAAAAATCAGCCAGGCATGGTGGTGAGCACCTATAGTCACAGTTACTCAGGAGGCTAGGGTGGGAGGATTGCCTGAGCCCAGGAGGTTGAGGTTGTAGTGAGCCGTGATGGCACCACTGCACTCTAACCTAAGCAACAGAATGAGAACCCTGTCTCAAAAAAAAAAAAAAAGAAATCTTGGTCGCAGTGGCTCATGCCTGTAATCCCAGCAAAGGGATTACAGATGCCAAGATGAAAGGATTGTTTGAGCCCAGGAGTTCAAGACCAACCTGGGCAACATAGCAAGACCTTTGTCTCTAAAAGAAATTTTTTTAAAAAATTAGCTGGATCTGGTGGCACACGCCTGTAGTCCTAGAAGGCAGTGAGACTCTGACTCAAATAAATAAATACATAATTTTTAAACATTGACATCTGACTACTAGGTATTATGCACCGTTTCATATTTTCTTCTAGGAACCTTAAGTATCCTAGGGTATCAAGATATAACATTGCATTTTCTCCCTGCAACCTTAATTTCTTTTTAAGTGTATTATATTTCCTAAAGATCCTTGTTCTCGAAACTGAATACTGTATTTCATCACCTAAGATGCTTTTGGTTAGATTATCTAGGCTCTTATTTTAAGATGCACTAAGACAGCAAAGACACTGCCAAATTATGCCACGTTAATAAGATTTAAATATTTTTCATTCATTTAGTAGACATTAAAATGAGGAAAAAGTATGCTTCACAGAATTGATGAAGTACACAGAGCTCTTGGTTCACTGTTTAATAAGCTTTGTGGATTGCATAATACTTTGGCTTCAATTTCTAGTTTTTCTTTTTAAAGGGGAAAGATATTGTTGTCACTTCTAGAAAGGTAGATGGCATGTTTTTGGTTTCTTTGAATAAGAGAAATGGATCTTTATGAAAGCCTTGAACTTTCCTGGAGTTCAAGAGCACAATGATCCTCAAAGTGTAGTCTCCACCGTAGTCAGCATTACCTCGGAACTTGGTAGGTATACAGACTGTCAGGTTCCATCCCAGACCTGCAGGATCTGAAAGTCCTCCAAGTGCTTCTGAATCACACTGAAGCTGGAGAACCACCAGCCTGAGAACTGCCACATTCTCATTTGCTTCTCTCGTATGAAGCAAGAAACAAAGTCATTTATCTTTTACAATATTTGTCCAAGAATCTTTTCTGAGTCAGGATCTTGGTCTGTTGCTCAGGCTGGAGTGCAGTGGAATGATCACAGATCACTGCAGTCCCCAACTCCTGGGGACAAACAGTCCTCCTGTGTAAGCCTTCCACGTAAATGGGACTGCTGGTGCACACCACCACATCCAATTTTTTTTTTTTTTTTTTTGTAGAGGCAAGATTTTGCTATGTTTGTGGCCCTGGCTGGTTCCCAGGAATCTTTACAGTATTTATCTCTTATAAATTGTTTTCTCATTGTCTTGCTACTACTAGACTTGGCTTGTTTTCTTCTCTTTACAGTTCTGTCTTTGTAGAGCTGTTTTCTTGCCAGAATTCAAAGACAATATTTTGTTGGCTGAAATCCTTGTTTTCATAGATCAGTTGGTGGCTTAGAGCCAAGTTTTCCAACAGCCTGGATGAAATTTCTTTCAACTTTTAAAATGTCTTGCATTTCGTTGAACTAAGGAAGTGTAGTCCTAAGAATTTACCTTTACTGGCTTTCCCTGTTAGTCTTTTCATTTTAGGTTTTTCATATGCTAGAAATACCTGATTTTGATATCTTTGTTTTAGATGTGTATATAGTCTTATGTAGTCTAAGTACTTTAACTGAACTAAGGGCTAACAAGGAAAGGTCTTTGTTTATTGTATACATAGTTTATGTTTTTGACAGCTCAGAATTACATGACTGTGACAACTCTTGACATGGCCTCAAATTGGTAAAATTTAACTTTTTTTTCCAAATAGTAAAGGTTGGCTTTATGCAAGAGTCAGGGAGGAAGCTTGGCGCTACCCATCTTGGGAAAAGGGGACATTTTTGAAACTAAGCCTTGGAAATACAGAATTTAAATTGTTTCCTAAATAGTGGTTCTTTTTCTGCATGTAAGGAATTTTTTTTCACTACAGATCAGTTTTAAAATATTTTAATTTTTGTCTTATCCTTGATCTGTGATTATTAATCTTAATTGTTCCATATAGGAAAATTTAGGGTTAACAGAGGAACATTTACCAATTTGATTAAACTTAGAAAGCATATTAGTGTTGTAAAGACCAAATTTATTTTTTTCCATATAAATTCTTTTGAAATGTTGAATAATTCTCTTATCAGACCCATTAAAGTAGGATAAACCATTGAGATTTAAAATAAAATTTAGGATTAAAATCTGAAGATCAGAAATGTCAACTTGTAAATATATTGACTAGTAAGACCGAAAATAATCAGGCCATAAAATAAGTTAGCTTAGGGGCGGGGGATGGATAAAATAAATAAATAACTAAGTAAGCTTAAAACAATTCTCTCTAGAGACTCAAAGAGTACCTTCTGTCATCTGTTTAGGAGCAAAACAAATAGTACATTTTTATAAATTAAAGAACGTAGTTAAATGTTGATGTTTATTATTTAGGTTCTTGGAGCAAAAGTAACAAAAAAAGAGTTTGTATTTTTTACTCATTTGGGCATTAGCAATCATAAAAATATAATTTTCTACTATTTACATAGAATATGTAAATCTAACTATGTAATTCCTTGTAGTATCACCTTATGTTCTTTTCCTTGGGTACATTTTAAAATTTATTGTAGACAAGGTATTGCCATGTTGCTCAGGCTGGTTGGTCTCCATACCCTGAGCTCAGACAATCCTCTTGCCTCAGCCTCCCAAAGTGCTGGGATTACAGGCGTGAGCCGCCATGCTCCACTTAATTAATCTCTGTTTTAACTGAATATTAGAACTAGCTTGTAGATAGGAGACATGAATTAAAGTGTTTAGAGTTGAGATATTTAGTGAACAATGATGACGACTAGTATCTTTGAGACAGTTATTTTCAAAGTAAATAATCCTTTTTTCCCCCTTTCTCCTTTTAGGAGGAAGTTAATATCCCCAATAGGCGGGTTCTGGTTACTGGTGCCACTGGGCTTCTTGGCAGAGCTGTATACAAAGAATTTCAGCAGAATAATTGGCATGCTGTTGGCTGTGGTTTTAGAAGAGCAAGACCAAAATTTGAACAGGTTAATCTGTTGGATTCTAATGCAGTTCATCATATTATTCATGATTTTGAGGTATGGCTTTGTTTAACATACATATGAACTGTATAAAGAATGTCTGGATGATATAGAAAATGTCTTTGCTTTCAAGGAAGTTACTGTCCTTGAAGGCTCTAACCTGTTATGCAGCAACAATATATAGTGCTTTTTTTTTTTAGTATGGTAAGGCATGTATAATTCATGAAAAGGTTAGATTGATTCACAGGTTGACAAAGACAGAAATATGAAACATTTTATAAAAGCTTAGTTTGTAGAGTGCCTTCTAAGTAATACTTCGTCTACAAATGCCTTTTGAATGTTACTATAAACCTAACAACACTGCAAAATATTATTTCCATTTTAGAGCTGAGCAATTAAATAACTTGCTGGACATAGTCACAGAAAAATATAAGTATAAAGTCATAGAAAATTGAGGTTTTATTTCACCTCTGATGAAATCTAGAGTTCAGGTTATGTCTGAAAGTGTAGTCCAAGGAGCACCTACATCAGGATCACTTAGGAAACTTGTTCTCAGGCCTTGCTCCCAGAGATTTTCATTTAATTAATCTGTGATGAGACCCAGGATGCTATTTAAGAAGCATCCCAGAATTATGCACATTCAGGTTTGAAAACATCTTTCAGATCATACTTCTTTAAGTAATTCTTGAAGGAGAAAGCTTGGTATGTGTGTTCCCTAGGCTCTGCCTGTTGGTGGCTTTCACACATCTAAGAGCTAGCTCAGGTGCTGGGAACCAGATACCATCTTTTCCACTAGCTTTGAATCCTGGCTTCTCCCACAGTGCCTGTCCTCTAGGTGAAATATTAAATGTTCAACTGGGAATATTAATTTTTGTGACTAGTTTTTTTTTTTTTTTAACAATTGGCTAAAGAGATTTGAATGTATTAATTTGCAGTTGATATTTTCCCTTTGGCAGAGATTTATTAAATATTTAAGTTATATATATCTTTTGCCTATATATATATATATATTTTTTTTTTTTTGAGTTGGCATCTCACTCCTTTTCCCAGGCTGGTGTGCAGTGACATGCATGCTCACAACCACCCCAGCATCGACCTTCTGGCCTCCAGCGATCCTTCCACCTCAGCATTCCGAGTAGCTGGAATACAGACGCGTGCTACCACGCCCAGCTATTTTTTATTTTATTGTAGAGACGAGGTCTTGCCCAGTTGCCCGGGCTGGTCCTAAACCTGCGGGCTCAGGCAATCCACTCGCCTCGGCCTTCCAAAGTGCTGGGATTACAGGCTGAGCCACCGAGCCCGGCCTTAGGTAATATTAATTGCATAAATGATGGGTCTTTTCTCTCATCCAAACTGGGGACAAAGCTTGTTTTGATGTAGAAATATAGTTATTGACACAGTTTTTTCTGGTTTTGTCTAAGGTATTAAATTACTCTTTCCTTCTCAGTGCCTGTATATATTTTACAGACTCTTGAACCTTGGGAGAAAAAAGAGAAGCATGACAGAACCATATTAAAAATTACCATGGGCTTGATGTAGTGGCTCATGTCTATAATCCCAGTCCTTTGGGAGACTAAAGTGGGAATATCATTTGAGGCCAGGAGTTCAAAACCAGCCTATATGACATAACGAGACCCCATTTCTTAAAAAATATTAAAAATTACAATTATTTCTTCTTAGCTAAGGGAATGGTGATTTAATGCACTGGATTAACTTACTATAAGAAGGCTATAATTCCTCTTTTTCATTCTGTTTGGGGTTAAAAATACATAAATGCTTAACTTCCAGCCCCATGTCATAGTACATTGTGCAGCAGAGAGAAGACCAGATGTTGTAGAAAATCAGCCAGATGCTGCTTCTCAACTTAATGTGGATGCTTCTGGGAATTTAGCAAAGGAAGCAGGTAATGATGGCTTTATAAAATCTTCATAAAATATTAAATGATCGCTAAGTTTTTAAAGACTAAAGTTTTGTAGATTGACTGTAAGATTTGTTTTTATAAATCATGAAGAAAAACCATTCTAAATTTCATTAAAGAACAATGACATGTAAAAATTTAACAGATTTATCTTTTTTTTTGTAGCTGCAATTGGAGCATTTCTCATCTATATTAGCTCAGATTATGTATTTGATGGAACAAATCCACCTTATAGAGAGGAAGATATACCAAGTCCCCTAAACTTATATGGCAAAACAAAATTGGAAGGCGAAAAGGCTGTCCTGGAGAACAATTTAGGTAAGACATAATCTCTCTAGCCCTGATTGTTTTCAAAAGGACTCCTTTTTATGATTTATACATATATAGAGAGAAAATTTTTTAGTTTAAAAAAATTAGTCAAGGATTACAAATCCTGAGAGAAAAACTCAAATGCAGTTAATAAAAAAGAAAAATAAGAATTTTTTTATATTCTAAAGGTTAACTACTTTGTGAATTCTTTCTTTTAAAGAATGAAAATTCCCAAAAATTCTGCCTCAGGGAGATAAGCACCAAGTGTGGTTATGTATGAAATAATTTTGTGTACTTAAATATATGTATGTATGTTGCTTTGTTACCTGATTTTTCCTCCACATCTTTGCCTTTCAGTACATGTTGAGCCAGCTCTGAGGTATCTTATTCCTGTCGGTAGCTGTGTAGTACTTAATTTAATGATCTCCTGCACTAAAATGACTGCCTTAGGCTGTAACTATGTCCTTGTAAAGCAGCCCCTAGTATAGGATACCTTACTAATGGACATCTAGTTTTTCAGTGGCCTTTTATTATAAATTATTCTGCAGAAATCATCCTTGAATATATTTGTTTTGGTCTGTTTTGTGCTGCTATAACAGGACACCACCAACTAAACAACTTATAAAGAACATACATTTATTTCTCACAGTTCTAAAGACTGGGAAATACAAGATCAAGGTGCCAGCATCTGGTGAAGGTCTCCGGAGGGTAGAAACAGTGTTTCCTCATATGATGGAAGAGCAAAAAGGGATAAGGTCCCTCCTTCAAGCCCTTTTGTAAGGCACCAATCTTTTTATAAGGGTAGAGCCCTTATGACCTGAACAGCCTCCCAGAGCCCGCACGGCCCACCACTTTTGCATTGGGGATTAAGTTGCAACATGATTTTAACTTAAAAAGAAAATGTTTGTCGACTTTTAGTTAAGGATATTCACTATCCAAAGACTATTGTATCCCCTCATCAGGGACTAATATATAAGTACCTCAAAGTTCCTCAATCAATGGTAAGAATAATGTGAACACTCACATACCCTTTACATAAATTTGCCAGATGTTAATGTTTTGTCACATTTGTTTTTTGTTTGTTTTTGTTTTTTGAGTCAGGGTCTCATTCTGTCACCCAGGTTGGAGTACAGTGGCACAATTAGGGCTCACTGTACCCTCGACCTCCTGGGCTCAGGTGATCCTTCTACTTTAGCCTCCTGAGCAGCTGAAACTATAGACAGATGCCACCAAACCTGGTAAATTTTTTGATTTTTTTTTTTTTTGTAGAGACAGGGTCTTGCTGTATTGCCCAAGCTGGTCTCAAACTCCTGGGCCGAAGAGGTCCTCCAACCTGGGCCTCCCAAAGTGCAGGGATTATAGGCATGAGCCACTCTTCTCAGTTCACATTTGTTTTATACATATACTTTTGCCAAACCCATTGTTAATTAGTTAAATTTCATCCCCAAATACTTCATTATGTCTCCTCTAACAGCAAGAATTTTCTTTACATAATTACAATGCAGTTATCACACTCAGGAAATTTGACATTATAATATAGTTCTGCAATAAAATACAGGTGTATTCAGGAATTTTCCCAGTTGTCCCAAAAATGTCTTTAATTTGCTTTTATTTTTTAATCTAGCACCCACTCAAGTGCTGTCTATTACATTTGGTTGTCATGATTTTATTTTTAGTGATCATAATGATGTAGGAGCGTTTTCTTTGTGTTGGAGTCTCTGTCACCCCGGCTGGAGTACAGTGGCACAATCAGCTCACTGCAGCCTTGACCTCCTGGTCTCAGGCAATTCTTCCACCTCAGCTTCCTGAGTAGTTGAGGCTACAGGCACCACCACACCAGGCAAGTTTTTTTTAGGTACCAGATCTCCCTGTGTTGCCCAGGCTGGTCTCAAACTCCTGGGCTCAAGCGATTCTCCTCCCTTCGCCTCCAAAGTGCTAAGATTACAGGCATGAGCTATCGTGCCTGGCATTAGAAGTTGTATATAAAAAATATTTCAAATGATAGAAGACACTTAGCAAGTATGATCTTGCATATTTTAAAAATTGGTCTTATTGCAAGTGAATGTGTCATTTGGGCATATTTTTATTAAAAGGCAAGATTTTTCCTTTGTTTAAATCCACACACCTTCCTCTTACAACAAAACTTAAGAACCAGTCAGTTTTAAAATATTATCTGCTCTGATTCATCTCTAGGAGCTGCTGTTTTGAGGATTCCTATTTTGTATGGGGAAGTTGAAAAGCTTGAAGAGAGTGCTGTGACCATTATGTTCGATAAGGTGCAGTTCAGCAACAAGTCAGCAAACATGGACCACTGGCAGCAGAGGTTCCCCACACACGTCAAGGACGTAGCCACGGTGTGCCGACAGCTAGCAGAAAAGCGAATGCTGGTGAGAGTCTTGGAAGGAAGGGCTCCCCGCTTCCATCTCAGCAGAGATCCACTTTGTTGTTTTCATGCTTGAGCTTTTATAGCTATCCTTGGAGTATTAATGAGTGAAAGTTTAAAATGTCATTTTAAAACTAGAAGACCAGGCCGGATGCAGTGGCTCACGCCTATAACCCCAGCACTTTGGAAGCTGGAGGCAAGAGGATTGCCTGAGCCCAAAGGTTCGAGAGCAGGCTGGGAAACATGGCAAGACCTCGTCTTTACAATAAATCAAAAAATTAGCTGGGCATGCTGGTGCATGCCTGTAGTTGCAGCTACTTGGAAGGCAGAGACAGAAGGATCTCCTGAGCCCCAGCAGGTCAAGGCTGTGGTGGCTCTGAGTGTGCCACTGCTTTCCAGCCTGGGCAACAGA
The DNA here is from genome assembly GCA_963574415.1 of Tarsius wallacei. Taxonomy (NCBI): domain Eukaryota; kingdom Metazoa; phylum Chordata; class Mammalia; order Primates; family Tarsiidae; genus Tarsius; species Tarsius wallacei. The sequence continues at coordinate 21,694 of CAUYQG010004319.1, forward strand.
GGGAGATTCTGATTCATAAGAATAAAAAATAAAACTAGAAGACCAAACAAAAGTTTATAGATAGTAGACTATATTTATGAAGAGCAAAAATATGCCTCTGTGTTTGAACTTATGTATTACATACTGTAGATTCCATTGTTTGTTTTATTGCAAGGTGATGAAAAACTTGTACTTTTTCTTTGCGTAACAAAATAATCACCTTATGTCTTTTAAGAAGGTACTTAAGATACATAATACCAAAGAATAAGTCAAGTAGGTATTCATCATTTTAGCTACTTTAAGAATAATTTGTATTTTTTTAGATATTTGAATGGGAGTTAATTTTAAACATTTCAAAAAGTTGGTACTTAAATACTATATCCATATAGAAAAAGACTAGAGACCAGTTAGTTTAGAATATTGATAACAGTGTAACCACAGTTTCTTAATATAAAAAATGTATATATATTTTGAATACCTACCATGACAGTATTTAAGAATATTTAACTAATTATAATTAGTTTATCTTGAAAATTGGTTCTATTAAGTTTTGGTTTTAGCTTAGGATATTTAAAAATACTCACTAAATTTTACTGTTTCCATAAAAATATCCAGTCATTTTTAGCGTTCCCACTAACTGGAGCCTTTTTTATTTTTATTTTTTAATTTTAAAAATTCTTAAGGCTCAATTCTAGAAATTGCTTTTTTGTGTTTAGTAGGGAATATTTGTAGGAATTTGATTTTAGATATCTTGTTGAGAGCATTCCAGGAAAGGAGGGTTGCGTTCTAGTCCTTGGACTTGTAAAATTAGCCTTCTTGTCAAACCTTTTTTCTACCGTTTCTACAAATAGTTGAAACTATTTTGCATTTATTGTGTTCTTAGGATCCATCAATTAAGGGAACTTTTCACTGGTCTGGCAATGAACAGATGACTAAGTATGAAATGGCATGTGCAATTGCAGATGCCTTCAACCTCCCCAGCAGTCACTTAAGACCTGTAAGTGCATGACATTTAAAAACTTCTCCGGATCCAATAGTATAGTTTGTATTATTTGGTAACATTTTTCTTGTTTTGTATAACTTCCTTTCTCAGTACTAATCAAAGCGAGCTTTACTTGTATGTTGGCAGTTTATAATGCTACTTTTCTCTAAATTATCATTTTTAAAAAGATCACGAGTATTGAAGTTTGTAGAAAAAGTATTGTCTTGACCAAGCCTGGTGGCTCACACCTCTAATCTCAGCACTTTGGAAGGCCAAGGCGGGAGGATCATTTGAGCCCAGGAGTTTAAGACCAGCCTAAACAACATAGCGAGACCTCATCTCTACAAAAAATAAAATAAAAATAAAAAAATTTAGCCGGACGTGATGGCGTGCACCTGTAGTCTCACCTACTCAGGAGGAAAGATTGCCTGAGTGCAGGAGGTTGAGGCTGTGGTGAGCTGTGATGGTGCCACTGCACTCCGACCTGGGTAACAGAGTGAGACCCTGACTTTAAAAAAAAAAAGCATTGTCTTGATTGTAGCAGGTGTTTTGTTTATCTAGAATGATCAAATCAGATTTCTTGCACTAAGGGCAAAATGAAGTAGCAAATATAAAACCTCAAGATGTAGCCTTTCACTTACTTTTTTGTGCTTGCTTTATTTAGATTACTGACAGCCCTGTCCTAGGAGCACAGCGCCCAAGAAATGCTCAGCTTGACTGCTCCAAATTAGAGACCTTGGGCATTGGCCAGCGAACACCATTTCGAATTGGAATCAAAGAATCTCTTTGGCCTTTCCTCATTGACAAGAGATGGAGGCAAACAGTCTTTCATTAGTTTGTTGTTTTGTTTTTGTTTTTGTTTTTTTAATGAAAAGTACAGTATGTGGCACTTTTTAAAGATAAAAGGAAATAGTTTTGTATGAGTACTCTTTAATTGTGACTCTTATGATCTTTCAGGTAAATGATGCTCTTGCACTAGTGAAATTGTCTAAAGAAGCTAAAGGGCAGTGATGCCTTGTTTGCCGTAATTTTTCTCTTTATCATTTTGTTATGGCTTAACTTGTAATTTGAGCATAGTAAATTATGATTCTTAAATATTTGAGAGCCAGGATGAAACAGATCTGCTGTAGATTTTTGTTTGGATGAAAAGCATTGTTCATTCCATAATCTCCATATTTTCGGGGGTTTTTGCAGCTGTTGACCCTTTAATGTTGATTGTTTTAAAATGTGTGAAATACAAAAAATCATTTGTTCATTATTTGCTTTGCTTGAGCTCAGATCAAAAATGTTTGAAGACAGAAACTTTATTTTTGCAACTTACTTACAGTTTTTATGCTTGAGATATTTCAACATGTTATGTATATTAGAACTTCTACAGCTTGATGCCTCCTGCTTTTATAGCAGTGTATGGTGAGCACTTGAGAGAGTGTGTATGTGTATTTTTTCCCTAGGCAAACTTTGAATGCAAACGTGTATTTTTTTAATATAAATATATAACTCCTTTTCACTCCATGTCGCTAAGTGATATTTCATATGTGTGGTTGTACTCATAATAATGGGCCTTGTGAGTCTTTTGACCCTTCATGAAGAATAATAAAAAATATGTACTGCTGGCATGTAATGCTCAGTTTACTTGTATTCGCTTCTCTTTTTAAATGTAAGGACCAAACTTATAATTGTTCTTTTGTTTTAATATTTTGAAAATTACATTCTTATCATGTAACATCTGATGTATACAAAAGAATATAGCTATTATATATTGAAATATAAAACAACAATAAAATGAATGCTGGTAAATTTGCCACTTGATTCAGAATGTTACAGATGGTATCTACTTGTGCCTGCTCACTTTTTTAAACTAAAAATAATAGCTATATAATCTTGTTACATTATACAGTTGACCCTTTTGAAAAATTTGGAGGTTAGGAGTGCCAACACCCACAGTCAAAACTTAATTTGCCAAAAACTTAATTACTAATAGCCTGCTGCTGAGTGGAAGGAACCCTTACTGGTAGCATGAACACTCAGCACGTATTCTGTGTATGTGTGTGTATATATACACACACATATATAGTATATAGATCATATATGATATATAATACATATATACATAAGACATTACATACAAAATGTGTTGTATATATATGTGTTATATATATACTGTATTCTTACGATAAAGTAAGCTAGAGAAAAAATGCTATTTAAAAAATCATAAGAAAAAATATATTTAGTATTCATCAAGTGGAAGTGGATAACCATAAATAAAGGTCTTCATCCTCATCTTCAGTGTTGAGTGAGCTGAGGAGTAGGTGCTGGTCTTGCTGTCGCAGAGGCAGAAGAGCATATGTACGTGGACCCACAGTTTAAACCCATGTTCAAGAGTCAGCTGTGGGTTTACAGACAATGTTTTTTCTGAAAAATTGATAGTGTATGTGAGTGTATTACACATATTATGTAATTTTCAGGTAACGTTAACCTCAACAATATTTTAGGTCCTTAATAAGGAAGCCAGAAAGATCAGAGTGACTTGTATGACTTGTCTTCTATTTAGAGGTCAGTGCAGACCCTGGTTTAAAGTTTTCTGGTTTCACTTTTGGGATATTGTTTTCCAACATGATTTTATTCCCTCATTGGACACAAGGTATTTATTTCTAACTTCCTAATTTACTAAGAATTTAGGGTTAAGAGGAGATCAGTTTGGTTGCTTTGGTTATAACAGCAATTCCCAATACCCTACTGTTGGAATTAACTGGAAAAATGTTACTGATAACCTGAGTCCTACCTGGACCAACTCAAAGAGAAGAATTTCAGGGATTGAGGCCTGATAATCTGATTTTAATGTTTTCTGGGTGATTCTGAGATTGCCAGCCTGGCATTGCATTTGGTTGGCAACCATTGAATTAACACATTTTGTTGGTGTTTTTTTGTTTGTTTTTTTAGTTACTACATTTCGTGTAGTACAAAATTAAGTTTCACAGAGTAAAAAGCATTATTCTTCAGCCACCTGTTTTCTATCGATGGAAGAAACAGTGTAGATCAGTTCATTCCTTGCAAGTTTCTAAAGGCACTCTGCATATGTAAGAACACACGCTCACACGCATACATGTTTCTTCTTTCACTGTCACTCCCTTACACAGAGTGCTATAATACATATTTTCCTGAACTTTTGAGGTTTCTTTTTACTTGGAATTTGTTTTATATTAGTTACAAACAATGTCCTTTTTTTTAAAAAAAAGTCATTAAACATCTTCAGCCTTATAGAAAGTTGCCATGATAGCATAAAGATTGCCCATAATTTTTCTTTCCAGATCTCCCAGTTGGCAGCATTGAACCATATTTATACTATCATTTTTATTTTTCTCCTTACGTGCACACACAGTATGTATGTATCTTTTTTTCCCCTAAACCATTTAAGAGTAAGTTGAAGACACATTGCTTTAGTGTATACACTTTAGGGTATATTTTCTAAAAATAGTGTTGTACTTCCACATACCTCATGATATAATAATCCAAATCAAGAAATCAACGTTGACTTCAATTTTATAATCTATTGGCTCTATTGACATTTCATCAGTTGTCCCAGTAATGTCCTTTATAAGTGTGAAGGACAATAAATTACTCATTTTCAGAAAAGAGTAAGGTTTGCTGATGTGACCAAAAGACTAAACAGAGGAAGGCTAGTAACAGTCATGTCATTGAAGAACAATAAATGATTCATTGCTGACGTGACCAAAAGACAAAACAAAGGGAGATGTAGTAATAGTCACATCTTGGGGAAATAAAATTTATTTAGAAATCAGAAAGCTGAAACCCTCCAAATAGCAACAAGTACTTATTTTAACATTTTTTGGACCAAAAACTGCTTAGGCGACATCTGGGAAAAATTGTGACCCCTGTATTAGTCAATGAGAAACCAGGGGAGGGGTTCACATACTAGGAAATAAGAAGCTTGTAACCGCCTTGGGTGTGCCTGCCCACCAGACACGCAATCTTGCAAGCCCGTCATTAAAGTCTCATTTCTGCTGCTCTCCATGTGTCTGTGTCCATCCTTTGATTTTGGATGGGTGAGTTTGTTTCTCATAATTTTGGGGCTCATCCAGGATACTCTGCATCTATGGGAGGGGGACCCTAGCAGAGGGGGAGATGCACTCCTCCTGATTTCGGGTGGCCTACTCCGCTTGGGCATCTCGGCTGCTTGCGGGACTGCAGACAAGCCCGAGACTGTAATTCTAGAGGCAACAGAAGCAACACAGGAGTAAAAAACAAACAAAAAAACAGGTATTACTGCAACCAGGCAACCTCATACACAAACCAAGTTAGGAAAAATTGGACTGTAGGTACTACCTTGGTGGTTGGGGCAATCTCGAAGGTTGACTGTGTATGTGACTGAATCGTATCACAGATACGAAGCAAGTCCCAATCCACAGTTTCATCCTCCTGCTAGGGAAATGGCTGGAGATGGTGGAAGCAAGTCTCAGGGTGCGCAAGAACCCTCCAGTAGGGAGGAGCAAGTGCATAGGCATCAACCAGGGAATATGAAAAACTAGTAAGTGGGGTTGAGTATTCAAGTTAGCTGAGAATGAGGAATAAAAATTCTAGGCCTAGGGAACCAAAAAAAGGCCACAATGTCCATATGGGAATGGGAACATCCTCCAGGGCTGGGTGTTTAGCCAGCCAAGCAAAAGTACCCAAGTGTAAATCCTGGGTGGGACAATAATTATCAAGAGGCTAGGACAAAAATGCAAGATCTGAGGGGGTTGCTAATTAAGGGAATCAGAGAATCAGCCCTGAGGTTTTAGGATATCTCTAAGGCTTTTGAGGCGCAACAAGACAAGGCAAAAACTCCAACTGCCCATTAGAGACCTGGTAAGCATGATCCTGACAACACCCCAGGTGAATATTAGGGTACTAGAACTCAAATTAATTTAATTAACACAGGTGCCAGACATTTGGTCCCCACATTCATGTTGGAGTTCTAAATTTCAGAGTCCAAATAGTTAACCTGCAAATACAGGGTAAAATAGAGGCCTCTAAACACTATTTCTTTTTGCATGCTTTAAATCTGCTAGTAACTAAGCTACTGGTGTCGAGATAAGCTCACTGTTTCAAGGTTTTTTTGTTTTTGTTTTTGTTTTTGGAATCAGAGTCTCACTGTCACCCAGGCTGGAGTGCAGTGTCACCCTCACAGATACCACAGCCTCGACCTGCTGGACTCAGGTGATCCTTCCGCCTCAGCCTTCCAAGTGGGTGGAACCACGGGCACGCGCCACCTCACCCAGCTAATTTTTTAATTTATTGTAGAGACAAGGTCTCACCATGATGCGCAGGCTGTTCTTGAACCCCTGAGCTCAGTGACTCCTCTTGTCTTGGCTTCCCAAAGTGCTAGGATTACAGGCATGAGCCTCATGCCTGGCCACTGTTTTAAGGTAAAATTTTTAAAAAATTGTTTTTCTTATACAGTTCAGCCAGTTCTAACTAAAATGTAAACATTGAAAACTCATTTAAAACTGAAGGAAAAAAAGCCTGGAGTGCAGTGGCACGCTCATGGCCATCCCAGCATTGACCTGCTGGCCTCTGGCGATCCTTCCACCTCAGCCTTCCAAGTTGCCAGAACCAAAGGCACACGGTACCATGCCCAGCTAATTTTTTATTGTAGAGACGAGGTCTTGCCAAGTTACTGGGGCTGGTCTCGAACCCGCAGGCTCAGACAATCCACTTGCCTCAGCCTCCCAAAGTGCTGGGATTATAGGCTGAGCCACCAAGCCCAGTCAGAAAAAAAAGTTTTAAAAAATAATTAGTCAGAAAATAAAATAATAACTAGCCTTGTCTAAGATCTCAGTTTTCATAAGTAATTTAACAAACTGCTATAAATAAGTAAAGGGAAATATAAATAAGACAATGCTTAAAGGTAAGCTCTTTGTATGATTTGAAAATCTTAAAATTGTTTTAGAAGCACATTAAAAGTCTGGATTACTTTCAATTAAGAAAGAGTTATAGTAGGAAAAATGTTTCTAAAATTATGTAAAGGGTCTCATCTATAAAATACTAAAATCTAACAAAGAGTTCAGAATTTCTTGTTTCCTAGGTCTTAACTAAAATTTTTGGTTATTTTATGTAATCTGGAGATTATTTGAAAGGTTTTTTTATTTAAAAATGAAGGAAAGAAAATAGTAGAGAGAGATACAAAGAAAGTTAAGGGCATAAAGGTGTATTTTTAGTAAGGAAAGTTACAAAGGAAAAAGAATAATTTTGTATATGAAAAAATCTCGTATGATAAAATTTTGCCCTAAAGTAAAATGACTGGTTATTTAGGAAAAAGGGAAATACAGGGCAAAACAGAGTTCAAGCAGGTTGTCAATGGTATGTGGAAGTCAGGATAAGGTTCACGAAGGGGAATTTATGAAAGAAATCTTGGTATATGATTAAGTTGGTTATAACCTGTTCTTCAGTTCTAACTGCTGTTATGGCTTGAAAAGTGCTTAATATCTTGGGAAACTAAGCTTTAACAGGATTGAGGTTTTTTACATCATCATTTTGTATAGGAAAAAATCTTGTACAGTATATTTTTGTCCTGTAATAAAATGGTTAGTTATTTTTAAAAAAGAAAGTATAGGACAAATATAAAAGGTTCAAGCATGTCAAAAAAAAAGGTATAAATATATCAAAAATGGTATGTTAAAAGTTTGTAAAAAGCAAAAGTAACTTACAGGGACCTGTAATCCTATGTTATAATATTATGCTTTTAAAAAATGTAATACAGCCGGGTTTGGTGGCTCAGCCTATAATCTCAGTATTTTGGGAGGCCGAGCTGAGTGGATCGCCTGAGCCTGCGGTTTTGAGACCAGCCCGGGCAACTTGGGGAGACTTTGTCTCTACCAAAAAAAACAAAAAAAATTAGTGTGGTAGCACACGCCTATAGTTCTGGCTACTTGGAGGAAGGATCGTTGGAGCCCAGCAGGTCAACGCTGGGGTGGCCGTGAGTGTGCCACTGTACTCCAGCCTGGACGACGGAGTGAGATTCAAACTAAAAAAAAAAAAAATTGTAATACTTAAACTCTTCAAGTTCTTAATTCAATCACTCTAAGGTGGGGTGAAAAAAAAACAAGCTTTAGAAGCCACATCTACCCCACACCCTCCTTCTGAACAGCCTGCAGACCAACCTGAAGAACTGGTACTAATTAAGTCCTGAAAGAAAGATTGACTTCAGCCCAGCTGGGAAGGCCCCTGTCAAGTACTCCTGACCACTGAGACTACCATATGGACAGCAGAAAAGGGTTGTAGTCACTATACACGTGTTAAAGGACCAACAGATAATAAGGGGAAGGAAGAAAAACAGTGGGAGATGCACAAGGTGCCCAGAGAACCTAACTGTAAAGTTTAATGCTTGTCAAGTTTTACCTTGTATAGGTAAAAAAAAAAAAAAAAAAAAAAAAAAACAGAGCCAGTTATCACTGGTAAATGAATATCTCTGTCCAGAGCAAAACTGAGGTAATCAGAAACTCCCCGTCCTAATTGGGGGGATGTATGATGGTGGACCACGCAGCACCAGAGGTGAATTGCTGCTACTCCATTTGGAGATCCTAGGGGATGGGATCATTTACCATTCAAATATAAAAGGTCACAAACTCTAGAAATTTAAACAGATTATGGAGACACTAATGCCTGGGTAGAATGGGTCAAATTGTCGATACTAGCTTTAAACAAAAGCGACTGTTATGCATGTGCTGAGGGATAGCCACAAACGCAGGTTGTTTCATTCCCTCTCAGCTGGAACACAGACCCCATTGTGATGAGTTGTATGCTTGTCTTATACCAAGACAAGGATGTTTGGGGAAACAAGACTTGGAAGAGTTTGTCTCTGCTCTTTTCTGCACTGCAGAGATTAGACTGGAGGGCAATCCTCACCTTTTCCATAGGGATGATGAATCACTCCTCATGTCTCTCTAGACAAGGGGTAGATTTCACGACTCCTGTGGGACAATACTGACTTGTATCCACATCCTAAATGTCTCTGGTGAATTGAATCCAGCAGGAAATTCTCGAGTTTACACATCTCTCAAGCAAATGTATGGTGGTACTATGGAGGGAGGAGCCTGCATGACTCGTTGCCATCCAACTAGACTGGGACCTGGGCTTTGGTCCATCTGGCCATTCCATTTATCTTGTCATTTCGCTCTGGCTCAGAAGCTGAGCATCAGCCTAGAAATAAGAGATCCCTATAGGGGTCATTTGATTCTAATGTGTATATTAACTCAATAGGAGTCCCTAGGGAAGTCCCTAATAAATTTAACACCAGAAACAAATAGCTGCAGGATTTGAATCAGCACTTGTTTGGTGTTCTACCATCAACAAAAATGTAAATTGAATTAATTATATTTACGGCAATTAACAAAGGTTTATAAACTATACTACAGATACTCTTCAAGGAGTAGCTAGACAATTGTACGTTGCCAGCAGGATAGCCTAGGAAAATAAAATAGCACTAAACATGTTAGTAGAGAAAGGAGGTCTGTGTTATGTTGGGAAGAAAATGGTGTACTTTTACTCCAAAATACTGCCTCCAGTGGTACTATCACTAAGGCTTTACAGGGACAAACTGGTTAAAAAATGGTTTTAAAAATGAAAAGGTATGGTTGCCTCTGTTTTAACAACTCTTATAGCTGCAAGCATGTGGGGCCATACAAACCAGTAAAAATGAATCACATAAATAAAAAAATAGGAGGGAATTGTGAAGAACAATAAATAATTCATTTCCAGAAAGTAAGGTTTGCTAATGTGACCAAAAGACAAAACAGAGGGAGGCTGGTAATAGTCACATCATTGAAAAACAATAAATGATTCATTGCTGATGTGACCAAAAGATAAAACAAAGGGAGACATAGTAATAGTTACATCTTGGAGTAATAAAACTTACTTAGAAATAAGAAAGCTGAAACCCTCCAATCAAATAGCAACAAGTACTTATTGTAAGCTTTTTTGGACAAAAACTGCTTAGGTGACGTCTGGGAAAAATTGTGACCTCTGTATTACTCAGTCAATGAGAAACCAGGGGAGGGGTTCACACACTAGGAAATAAAAAGATTGTTGTAACCACCTTGGATATGCCTGTCCACCAGACACGCGATTTTGCAAGACCGTCATTAAAGTCTCATTTCTGCTGCACTCCACGTCTGTGTCTATCCTTTGATTTTGGATAGGTGAGTTTGTTTCTCACAATAGGTTTATCCAGTTTAGGATTACTTATGGTGTTTGTTGCCATGTTGCTTTTGCTTCTACCTGGAACAGCTCCTAAGCTTTTATTGTCCTTCATGTTCTTGACATCTTTGACAACTGTTTATGAGAAACTAAGTTCACATCAACACCTCCAATTCTAGGCTTGCTTCATGGGGCTTGCTCCTCCCATGTTTGTAGTTCCTTTCTCCCAGTGAGTAACCTAGTTCCCATTATTCTCAATATATTTATACGTTTGCTCCATTCATCGGTAAGAATCATTCTTCTGATGATACCAAGTCCTCTTCTGTTCACCTCACTACACAGGTTTCTAAAGGCAGCTGAGCCTCTCCAGACCCTGGGTCATGGCCCTGATGCCGGTGGCCATGTGGGTTACTGCACCTAGTCAAGCATCCTCCCCAGTCCATGGGACACTGCACCTAGTGTCACCTAGGCCACCATGGACTGTCTGAGCACCAAAGAGAAGAATCTAGTTGTTCTTTGGCTGCATTTATGTCATTGCATCAATGAATGAATCATAATTTTATCCATCTGTTACTGATATATAGATGGTTCCTCATTTACAGTGGTTTGACAGGACTTTTTGAATTTATGATGGTATAAAAACAGGATGCATTCAATATAAACTACCTCAAGTACCCATATAACCTTTAAGTTTTTCATTTTTAGTATTTAATAAGTTACATGAGATATTCAACACTTTATTATAAAATAGGCTTTACGTTAGATGACTTTACCCAACTGTAGGCTAATGTAAGTGTTCTGAGTATGTTGAAGGTAGGCTAGGCTAAACTATGCTTTTCAGTAGGTTTAAGGGTATTAAATGCTTTTTTATTTTTTATTTTTTTTCCTTGGAGTCTCTTATCACCCAGGCTGGAGTGGCACAATCATAGCTCACCACAGCCTCAACCTTCTGGGCTTAGGTGGCCCTTCTGCCTCAGCCTCCCAAATAGCTGAGACTACAGGTGTATGCCACTACACCTGGCTAATTTTTTATTTTATTTTATTTTATTTTATTTTATTTTGTAGAGATGAGGTTTTGCTATGTCGCCTAGGTTGGTCTCAAACTTTTGGGTTCAAGCAGTTCTCTCACCTTGACTTCTCAAATGTGAGAATTACAGGTGTGATTCAGCCTTAAATGCATTTTTGACTTAGGCTGTTTTCTTTTCTTTTCTTTCCTTTTCTTTTTTTTTTTTTAGCCAGAATTTCACTTTGTTGCCTAGGCTGGAGTGCAGTGGCACACTCATGGCCACCACCGCCTTGACCTGCTGGACTCAGGTAATCCTTTGCCTCAGCCCTCCAAGTAGTTGAAATCACAGGTACATGCCACGATGCCCGGCTAATTTTTTTATTTTTTTATTTTTTGTAGAGACAGGGTCTCGCCAAGTGGTCCAGGCTGGTCTCGAACCTCTTGGCTCAGGCAATCCTCTTGCCTACGCCTCTCAAAGCGCTGGGGTTGTAGGCATGAGCCATTGCACCTTGTGACTATTTTCAATTTACAAAGAATTTATGAGGATATAAAGCCATCGTAAGTTGAGGAACAGCTGTATTGGAGTCTAAATCATACCTCTTTGAAAACCAAATAATCTCATCAATAGTAAATGTGGCAGTAGATTTTAATTCATGTGTAAGTAAGCCAAAAAAAAATTTTGACTTAAAGTCACCTTTTGAGTAGTGAAAAGAAACAGTCAAGTCTGAATTTGAATGTGATTCTACCATGTGCTAGTCGCAAGTTACTTTTCCTTTCTGAGTTTCAAGTTTTTTTTAGAGTTAAATGAAAGGAATATCACCTGTTTCCCAGATCTATTGTGCAAATACCTAGAATGGATATATTGGCAAATGTAGTTGTGGACTTACCAAGTACGTAAAGGTGAGATTCAGAGGAGGAGTACTGTGCTCCTCCTGTGCTCTTACCATCAATATTCACTTTCACTTATAAGACATTAATTAGGAGTTTTCTCCCATAAATAAGACTACCAGCGATTTTATTTTCTTTGTGATTTTAAAATATTTTCCAGATTTTCTACAATGAGCATACTTTTAATATTTTGGAAATCAATTTTAAATGATTTCAAAGAAGATAAATTATTTCTGTAATTTACTTTGCCCTGAGGACTTCTGAAAGTCCTTTCCTATATTTGTCACATAAATAGCAAAATACTTGAATTTATATGCACATAAGTGCATCTCTGGAAATTGGATATATTCAAATTCATGTATTTACTTGCAAGTGATTTATATTGAAAGAAGACCATGAAATTGCTCAGCTATGTCTGCAGTTGCTTTGCTTCCCATAGTCCCATCTTGATTCTAACTTTTAACATATATACATATTGTGTATTATTGAAAAATTTCAATTTTTCTTCAATTTGTTATAGAGCTCAAAAAAATGTTGCCTTTGAAATGTAAATTTGATATATATGTTTCAAAATATTTAATGTATGACACTAAAATTTATCCAGGATAAGTCAAACACTTTGGCATGTTGGAGGGCCGGAAGTAATTTCTTGTTCCCCTTATTCACTATCACCTCCAGACTTTCTATGCTCAGCACACATTAGGTCCTGGATAGTTGGAAGAGTGATTATGGTTCTGGCCTTCAGAAGCGTTCTTCCATAGTTAGAATTCACCCTGTAACTAGAGGATAAGAATGGATGGGGGAAAAAATACATGTCATATGATATACCATGTAAGATGACACCACTATCTAACTGGTTGGATAATATGTCTCTTAGCAGCATGAGAGATAGTCATCTTTCATAATGTCAATCCCAAAACGTTCCTAATTTCTCTTAATGTCCCATCTCAGATCCATCATCTATGACCTACTTAAGTCTGCCAAACCAATGTAACACAATCTCTGGCAACAGACAGTTTTATCTGACCCAAATTATTTATTTTTAAAAAATCTTGAAGATTTGTTAAGAAGATGTGAACTTTGGTAAATGGCTTGGGGCTTGGTTTTATGCCAACCTTAGATTTTTTAAAAGTTTTCAATTGTGAAAAGAATCAAGCATATAAAAAGTGCATAAAATGTATGCACAGTTTAAAGATAATAATAAACACACATACACCTACTATCCAGGTTAAGAAATAGAACATTATAAGTACCTTAGAAACTGTCTATATAACTTTCCCCTGTTGTACCTGGATTAGGCATAGTTTTTCTTTCTAGAGAAAATTCCCCATAAGATGTATGTCTGCATGGGTATGTGTATATGTTTATTTTATTTTTTTAAGGAATGGGGGTCTTGCCGTGTTGCCCAGGCTAGAGTGTAGTGACTATTCACGGGTGTGATCATAGCACACTACAGCCTTGAACTCCTGAACTCAAGCAATCCTCTCATCTCAAACTTCTAAGTAGCTTGAACTACAGACACAAACCACTAAACCCAGCTTGTGTGTACATACAAAGAGTTTTGTTGTAAGGAATTGACTTGTGATTATGAAGGCTGCCAAGTTCAAAGTTTGCAGGGCGGGCTGGCAGGCTGGAAACCCAGGAAAGCTGATGTTAAGTCTGAATCCAGAAGGGGTTGCAGAACCAGGAAGAGCTGATGTTACAGGTTAAGTCTGAAGGCTATTCACTGGAGACTTCTCTCTTGCTTGAGGAAAGCCAGTCTTTTTATTTTACTGAGGTTTTCAACTGATTAGATGAAGCCCACCCACATTATAGCGGGCAATGCACTTTACTCAAAGTTTACCAATGTAAATGTTAATTGCATCCAAAATACCCGTACCAGAAATAATGTTTGACCAAATAGCTGAGTGCACTGTGGCTCAACCAAGTTCACACATGACATTAACCATCATAGGGCCACTTTTTCTCCTAGAGTTAACCATTATCCTTTTTTTTTACTTTAAAAAAATTGTAGAATATCCATACCATGAACTGTTTTGAAGTGTACAGTTCAATTGGGTTAAGTGCATTCACACTGTTATGCATCCAATTTCCAGAACTCTTAATCTCAAGAAACTAAAACTTTATAATCATTACCAACTCCCCCTCACCCCTTCCCCTGCCCCTGACAACTAGCATTCTTCTCTCTCTATGAATTTGACTACTCTAGATACCTCATACAAGCAGAATCATACAGTGTTTGACTTCCTGTGACTGGCTTATTTCACTTAGCAATAACGTCTTCAAGGTTCATCTATGTTGCAGCACATGTCAGAATTTTTTAAAAGCCTGAATAGTATCTTACTGTATATATTATATTTTGTTTACCTATTTGTTGATGGTCATTTTGATTGCTTTCACCTCTTGGCTATTGTGAATAATGCTGCTGTGAACATGGGTGTCAAATATCTTTTTGAAATTCTGCTTTCCATTCTTTTAGGTATATACCCAGAAGTGAAATTGCTGGATCATATGGTAATTCTTTCTTGATTTTTTTTTTTTGAGAAACCACTATTCTGTTTTCCACAGTGGCTGACCATTTTACATTCCCGACAATAGGGCACAAATGTTTCAGTTTCTCTGCATCTTCGCCAACACTTGGCTATTTTGTATTTTTCTGATAGTAGCCATCCTAATGTGTGTGAAGTGGTATCCTGACTTCTGTATTAGATTCTTTTTTATTTTTTTTGAGTTGGCGTCTCACTCCGTCGCCCAGACTGGAGTGCAGTGGCCGCTCCTGGCCACCGCAGCCTCGACCTGCCGGGCTCCGGCGATCCTTCCGCCTCAGCCTTCCGAGTAGCCGGAACTACAGGCGTGCGCTACCACGCCCGGCTAATTTTTTTGATTTGTTGTAGAGATGAGGTTTCGCCTGCCCAGGCGGGTCTCGAACCCGCGGGCTCAGGCAATCCACTCACCTCAGCCTCCCAAGACGCGGGATTACAG
>CAUYQG010004322.1:0-29886 GCA_963574415.1 Tarsius wallacei
GCGCCTATAGTTCCAGCTACTTGGAAGGCTGAGGCGGAAGGATCGCCGGAGCCCAGCAGGTCGAGGCTGCGGTGGCCGGGAGCGGCCACTGCACTCCAGTCTGGGCGACAGAGTGAGACTCCAACTCAAAAAAAAAAAAAAGAAACTGGCCCTCTAACTCCCTTTTCCACTTGACTGTGACTCCTCCTCATAGTTTTCCTGTAACTCTAAGAATCTACACAAAAGTAGCCATACCCCACAATTAGCAAAGTAGTCTTTCCCTTCTCAGTATTTTGTCCTTGTATGCTTACAGGCAGGCACTGTGCCAAGGACTTCGGACATAAGTAAGCATTCCTTTCATTAGGAAAACGCCCTTATAAAACTACCTAGGAGGCAAACTAGTAGATAAAGAATTAAATACGATACAATGCTAAGACAGAGCTAGTTACAAGGCTACGAGAGCACCAGAAGCACCTAGTACCGAGGACCTCAAGACTATTGCCCAAAATAGGCAACACCTGAACTGGGGCTTGAAATGGCTAGGAGATCCAGCACTCCCACTACTGCGTTTGTATCCAAAGGAGATGAAATCAGTATGGCAGAGAGATACAGCACTCCCAAGTGTATTACAGCACTATCCACAACAGCAAGGTTTGGAACCAACCTAAGTGTTCAATGGATGGACGGATAAAGAGAATGTAGTATACATACACAACAGAATACTATTCAGCCATTAAAATAAAAAAGAATAAAACTCTGTCATTTGAGATAACGCAGATGAACCCAGAGGACATTATGTTAAGTGACATAAGCCAGGCACAGAAAGAATCATCATACTACAATGATCTCACTCATATGTGGAATCAAAGTTGACTTCATATAACTAGAGAGCAGAACAGTGGTCATAAGAGACAGGAGGAGGGGGAGAGGCCAGTCAGCAGGTGTCAAATGACAGATAGGAAAAATAAATGCTGGTGTTCTAAGTCTACAGCAGCAGACTATGGTTAACAATAATGTATTGCATATTTCAAAACAGCTAGGGGAGAGAATACTGAATGTTCTCACTACAAAGAAACAATAAATGTTTGTGGTAATGGATATGTTAATTACTCTGATTTGATCATTACACAACGTATACATGTGTCAAAACATCACACTGTACACCATAAATATGTCTAATATTATGTGCCAATTAAAAATAAAACATTAAAAAATGATTAGTAGGAGATATAGCTGGTCACCATAGAAATTTGAGTTTGAATACATTTCTTTTTTTTTTTTTTTGAGTTGGAGTCTCACTCTGTCACCCAGGCTGGAGTGCAGTGGCACGCTCACGGCCACTGTAGCCTCGACCTGCTGGGCTCCAGTGACCCTTCTGCCCCAGCCTTCCAAGTAGCTGGAACCACAGGCATACGCCACTACGCCTAGCTAAGTTTTTTTTCTGTTTTTTTTTTTTTTTTTATTGTAGAGATACGGTCTCACCATGTTGCTCAGCCTGATCTCAAACCCCTGAGCTCAGGCAATCCTCTCTCCTCTGCCTTCCAAAGTGCTGAA
Organism: Tarsius wallacei; assembly: GCA_963574415.1. Taxonomy (NCBI): domain Eukaryota; kingdom Metazoa; phylum Chordata; class Mammalia; order Primates; family Tarsiidae; genus Tarsius; species Tarsius wallacei. The sequence goes on from CAUYQG010004322.1 coordinate 1,534, forward strand.
TTACAGGTGTGAGTCACTGCACCCAGCTGAATACACTTCTATAAGTTCCATAAAGCAGGCTAGTCTATCTTACTCATCAGTGTATGTCAAGTACAGGGCCAGCACCCCAGATAACCAGATGCTTAATTAATATTTGCTTAACACATGAATGGGTTAATCCTAAGGCCACAGACCTTCACACCTGGGCTCAGAAAGAGAGGCTACTAATTATACAAAATGAACTTAATGATAGATTGCTTTTAAAGATTGTGTATTAAAATAATCTTTAATAGAGATTAAATTTTTGCTATGACTTTACCTAATGCTTTTTGTTTTGAGAAATTTTAAGGTATTAAATTAACATTGTGAATTATTTCTGAGCTAAATTATTAAATTGACCTTCTATCATTGAGTCTTATGTTACTCTCTTTTCATATTTCAATATTGTGGCTACAAATACAAAAAAAATACCTTCACTTTTAGAAAGATTATTTCCTCTTTTTTCCAAATTTGTTTTTAGCCAAACAAATTACTTTTTTTAGAAATCAGAAATACCTTTACATATGTAAGTGATGTTACTGATACAGCAAAGTCTAGCTCAGGCCCCAAGAACTCATCTAAGGAAAACATGGCAAGTGAAATATAAGTGAATAATCTTTGAACAGCAACAAGTTCTAGCTAGAAACAACTGTAAGAGCCTGCATCAACTTCTTCCATTTAATCATTCATTTGTTCATTCATGACATATTTGCTAAGCACCTTCTACAGGCCAAGAACTATTCTTGATGCTTGGGATAAAAAAAAACAGGCTAAGTCTCTATTCTCTGGAGCTTTCATTCTACTTTCTGCTCTTAATCATTCTGTCTTTAGAAAACAGAGCACAGAAAAAAAAGAACAGATGAAATAAAGCACAGCAAGAGAACAGAAATAGGGCACAGGAACTGCTTCCCCCACTCACCCTTGAACCTGTTAAGTCTACCTGAGAGGCTGCTCCCATGATAGTGAAAAGAACCATCTCCACTCTTGTTGTGGCCAGGAGGATGTGTAACATTCTGAAGTCATCATACTTGGTAACACTGAGCCTTAGACTATTCTGTATGAAATACTATCCCACAGTTTTCAGGTACCTGATACAAGAACATAAACCAACACTGGCAAATTAAACACAAAATGGAAATAATTATTTAACTTTGCTTAATAAAATACATCTCTGTCCACATGCCCTAAGGTGCCACCGACTTACAATGTCCAAAACTAAAATCATCTTCTGCCAGGACCTGCTTCACTCCCTTACTCTGCTTCTCCCCCTTACTCTGCATCTCCATGCATAACACCACCATTCACCCAAAAAGAAACACCTGCCATGGTCCCATCTGTCAGGCTCCCAACCTTTCTCTCAAATACTGCTGTCTTCTCCCCTCTATTCCCATTGCCACTGTCCTGATTCAGGACTTGATTTATTTACTTAGCCATGCAATGCTTTAAGTACCTTAATATCAACATTTAATCCACATAACAACCCTAAGAAGTTGTTAACCCCAATTCACAGGTGAGAACATGGAAAATGTAAATAAGATATTCTCTAGCAGAAATTTTGAAACTTAGAATGCTCTAAATGTAAGGGAAAAAATTGCATTTTCCTACCTTAAGGTATAACTAACAATTCTACAACACTATTAGAGAAGCACTGCCTATCCAGCAGTTCAAATACAATTTTATATGTATGCCACATAAAATTACAAATGCCAAGACAAAATACCAAACTGTTAAGTACTCAAAAAGCCATGCATTTTTAAGAGTCTTTAACACATACCAAGAAGTTTCCAATTTGGTTGGTTACAGATCTATTAATAGAGATTTTTTTTTTAATGTTTGCAATAAATCCTCCTAAACTCACACGGAAGTAAGCTATCATAATGGCCTTTAGCTTCAGAAGGTCAAAGTATAAAAGCTGATATAATTTAAAGTATAACTAAACAGCTCTAATTATTTTTTCCCACTGCTAATGGGCTCAACCAACAAACCAATTATATTTGCCCACCAAAAAGGGGAAAAGAAAGCAAATTATGTCACTGTGGTCATTTATATTTGAAGAGTACAGAACTTTATGCAAACTAAGTTTCACAGTACTCAACTGAATGGTTGCCAAAATATTATATTTTGACTTTACTTCTCTATTCTGAGAGTAATAAAGAAATATATTTCTGGTTAATATAGCCCACCCAATCTATGAGCAGAAATTGATTATCATCAACAAGCTTTAAAAAAAATCTATCCAAATACAAAAATATTTTTGTCTTGAAAATTATTTAACTACTATATATCTGACTAAAATATACACTAATGTAACTGGCAGCAGCAGAGAAAAATATGAAAATTTTAACATACTTAAAATTCTTTTAAGGCATCACTCTTTGAAATTAAAAAGCAAGCTGTTGGAAGGCTTTCCCCCTAAAATCAGGAAAAAGACAGGATGTTCACTTGTCTCTTGTATTCAATGTTGTAGAGTTTTTAGCAAAAAGAATTAGGCAAGAAAACGAAATAAAAGACATCTAGATTGAACAAGACATAAAATTATCTCTGTTCACAGATGAAACCATCTTACATACAGAAAACTGTTAAGGAATCCACTAAAAAAACTATCAGAAATAACAAGTGAGTTCAGCAAAGATACAAGATGAATATACAAAAATTAACTGTATTTCTGTATTCTTGAAATAAACAATCCAGAAGTGAAATCAGGAAAACAATTCCATTTAAAATATCATCAAAAAGAATAAAATGCTTAGGAATATTGACTTTAAGAGGGAAAGTTAACAACAACAAAAAAACTAGGAATATATATAACAAATGAAGTGTAAAACACATTCTGAAAACCACAAAACATTTGTTTAAAGAAACTGAAGACCAAAATAAATGGAAAGACATGTCATGTTGATGAACCAGAAGACATAATATTGTCAAAATGACAATATTCCCTAAATCGATCTACGTATTCAACACATTCCCTATCCAAATCCTAGCTGGTATCTTGGCTGATTCCAAAATTCATATAGAAATTCAGGGGACTGGAATAGCCAAAGCAACCTCCAAGAAACTCCACAACACTGACTACAAGTTGAACAACTCATACTTCCTTATTTCAAAAATTATTACAACGCCACAGTAATACAGTGTGTTGCTGACATTAGGATACACACGTAGATCAATGGCGGAGAATTGAGAATTTCGGGGGGGGGGAACCCTCACATTTACAGTCAACTGACTTATGGCAAGGGTGCCAAAATAACTCAATGAGTAAAGAATAGTCTTTTCAAAAAAAAAAATAGTGCTAGGACAACTGGATTCCACATGCAAAAGACTAAACCTGGGCCCCTAAGTTTCACACCCTTTACAAAAATTAACTCAAAAAGGATAAAAGTGCTCAATGGAAGAGCTAAAACTAGAAAACTCTTAGAAGAAAATATAAGGATAACCCTTCATGACCCTAGATTAAGCAACAGAAAACCTGAATGATAAGAAAAAGCCAGACAAGCAAGCACCTGGAGGAAAGGTATCCCAAGTAGAGAAAACAGCAAGAGCAAAAGCGCTGAGGCAGAAAGAGAACCAGTCTAACACACACAACAGAGAAAAGAATCAGAGAGGGAGGCAGGAGCCTGAGGGGCCAAGTACAGGTATGTGCCTAAGACAAAGCTACTTAACAACATGGTCACATACAGCTCCAGGGAGAATATTTCACTAGGATGTGGAAGGTGCCTCCTACAGTGAGCAATGAAACAACTCAATCACAATGTATTTAGACTGACCTGATAGCTCTTCAAAAAGGCTGTCCCTTAAAGTCTCATGTGTGTTTGGTTCAACCTTACACATATTTTCAATAATCATACCAGTCAAATTAATTACATATGCTGATTTTTTTTTAATGATATCTCTCAGTTTTTATCCACTTTTTTTTTTTTTTTTTTTTTTTGAGTTTGTATCTTAATCCACAGCCCAGACAGGAGTGCAATGGCATGCTCACAGCCACCGCAGCCTTGACCTGCTGGGCTCCAGTGATCCTTCCGCCTCAGCCTTCCATGTAGCCGGAACTACAGGTGTGCACACTATGCCTGGCTAATTTTTTGATTTATTGTAGAGATGAGGTCTCACCCAGTTGCCCAGGCCGTTTTTCAACCTGTGGGCTCACACAATCCCCTCACCTCGGCCTCCCAAAGGGCTGGGATTACAGGCTTGAGCCACCATGCCTGGCTTATCCACATTTTGAGCAAACAAATCTCACAACAATTCAAATTGTTTACACGGCTTCTTTTTTATTCCTTTTATTTTTCATTTCATATCTATTCCTTTAATAGATAATACATTCACACAGCACAAAACTGTTTCCCTCCTACACTGTCTCTCAGATACATACTTTCCATCTCTGGAAGCAACAAATGTTATCAGTTAGTTCCTTGTGTATCTCTCCAGAGACTTTATGTCTTGGCAATTGTTTCTTATCAGAGTATAAACGTTTCTCATTTTCTTTCTTCTTTTTTTTGAGTTGGAATCTTACTGTCACCCAGGTTAGAATGCAGTGGCATGCTCGGTCACCCCAGCATCAACACCCTAGGCTCCGTGATCCTTCCATCTCAGCCTTCCAAGTAGCTGGAACTACAGGCACGTTATCATGCCCAGTTAATTTTTAATTTATGGTAGAGATGAGGTCTCGCCAAGTTGCCTGGGCTGGTCTCAAACCCTTGGGCTCAGGCAATCCACTCGCCTAGGCCTCCCAAGGTGCTGGGATTACAGGCTGAGCCACCGAGCCTGGTCCCCTTTCTCATTTTCTTAATAGCTGCATAGTATTCCGTATGTGGATATGGTATTTTATTCCTTTATTGATAATTTTTCACTGAAAAACATTTGAAAAAAATGCAACTCCCAGGGCAAGAGCTGTCTCTGGATGGGCTTCAGAAGATAGGTGAATCCCCTAAAATGATATGTGTGCCTACATGCATTTCTCTGGGCAGAAAATCTGCATACCATTTACCACATTTATCAAAGGGAACTGTGACCCAAAGATTAAGAACTACTGTCCTATATATTGTGTACAGGTGTTTCACTAAATATTTGTTTAACCAAATTTTAATCTAGGGTTTTGTGAAATTTTCTACTAGAGACTTGAGGGCTAAAGTAAATACCAATGTAATATAAAATCTGTATCTACTTTATAGAGCCTTTGCACATGAACAAACATGAAAACTGACTATTCTGAACTATTTCTTGTCTGAAAAAAGTTTTATTTTTCTTATCTGCACCAGGAACAGGAGTACTTAAAAAAAATAAACAAAATTAAAAGCACTAGAATGCAGCCAGTCACGGTGGCTCACACCTGTAATCCCAGCACTTTGGAGGCCTAGGCGAGTGGATTGCCTGAGCCCACGGGTTTGAGACCAGCCCAGGCAACTTGGCGAGACCTCATCTCTACCATAAATTAAAATGTAACTGGGCATGATAGCATGCCTGTAGTTCCAGCTATTTGGAAGACTGAGGGAACGATCACCTGAGCCCAGCAGGACAAGGCTACGGTGGCTGTTGAACGTGCCACTGCACTTCAGCCTGGGCAACACAGTGAGACTCCAACTCATAAATAAATAAACGTACTGGAATGATCAAAAGTTGACCATACAAACTGTTGTTCACCATAACTGACAATATCAGAGGCATCCATGATGCTCCTTGAAATCTATGCAACTTTCCATAGAGTCCTTTCTCAGAAAACAATCACTAGTAGTTGTGCAGTTGTATAATGCCTACTACATGCCAGGCACCAGAATAGACGCTTTACATATATTATCTTGCTTAATCCTCAAAACAGTCATTTAAGGAAGCTATTATTTTTCCCCTTTTAGAAGTATGGAAACAGAGGCTTAAAGAGATTAAATTTAAGCTACTTACTTGCCCAATACCACATAACTATTAAACTAAACTAAACTAATATAGTAATATAACAAACTATTAAGCTAAAATATCAACCCATTCTTCACCTTCAAGACTCCAAATCTCACCAATTTTACACAATATCATGGTGCCTGAACTCCAAAATTTGATGATGGGCTGGGTGCAGTGGATCACACCTGTAATCCCAGCACTTTGGGAGGCCAAGGCAGGATTGCTTAAGCCTTGGAGTTCAAGACCAGCCTGGACAACATAGCGAGACCTCAACATTACAAAAAAATTAAAAAATTAGCCAGGTTCAGTTGTGTGTGCCTGTAGTCCCAGACACTCGGGAGGCTACGGCAGGAGGATTGCCTAAGTTCAGGAGGTCAAGATTGCAATGAGCCATGCATGATCTTGCCACTGCACTCCAGCCTGGACACCAGAGTGAGACCCCAACTCAAAGATAAAAATTAAGAACAAATGATGATGATCATTTTCGAAAGACAATATAATATAGCAGTCAGAAACTCCTAGACCCTAATTCTACTTCAACCATCTACCAGTTGTATGACAAATTGTTTAAATTCCAAAAGGTGCCTTTACCATCTGTAAAACTGGATCACTGTGAGTTGAAATGAAAAAAGGTGTGTAAAACAAAAGTTAACATATTGACCGAAGGTGCTTGGTATGGATGGCTACTATCATTATTCTTTTATCTTTTTAAGAGAAGAAACACAAAGGGCTGCAAGATTTCCCAACGTTGCTTAAAACTTTCAACTCCTGCAATGAAGTTATTCTGACAAGCAACAGAATGAAAAAATTGTAACAGATTGTTAAGTATCTTCTGGCTTAAGAGAACATCTTAAATTGTCCTTTCAATTAAAAATACTTCTAACACTTCACTGTCTCCGATGCCACACCATCATTAACGTCTGTTTTGCTGGTTGCATAATTATTTCACTCTCAATTTGCTTGAATTCTTTAAACAGAATTATACATTAAGGTTTGGTTTTTTTGTTTTTTTAAGACTAAAAAACCCATCTCATCAGGTGATAAGAGATGGCAACTGTCAAAAGGATCACATCTGTTTCTATTCGCTGAAATCCTTTTTCCCGTTAAACCTGTGTTATCGTTTTGGCTCCTACAAACGCATCTGAACAAAATAAAGCCTCGTCCCCGGTCCCTCGGTCTCAAGACGGCTGAGATGAGCGTTAAATAGCAGCGGAGACGAGATGAGCGAAACTGTTTGTTGATGATCAAAGCTGAAGGCCGCTCCGCAACTTACGCACAAGAAAGGAAAGTTTGTTACGGTCTTCTCTGGGAACCCGAAGCTTGAAACCCACGCTTGGGACGGTACTCAAACCGAGGATCGAGGCCTCGCCGAACAGGAAAATCACTTGACCACGAAGTCCTGAAATCACCATCCTCATTCCCTCCCTTCCCCCAGGAGTTGGGGGGGGGAGTGAAAGTACACGTAGCCACGGAATTCCTGCACGCTGACGGCGCCCCTGCCCGGAGTATGGCCCTCGCCGTCCTCCCCACCCCCAGCCCAGGGGTGCCCGGACCACACCCGGCCTGCACAGTCTCCCGAGCCCCCGAGCCGCACGGCCTCCCCCGGGAGCTCACCATCGCAGCCCCAGGATCAGGCGCTGGAGGGCGGGCGGGACGGCGGGGGAATCCGTTAGCAGCGCTCGGCATCCATTCGCGCCAACAACTTCTCCCGCGAAGTGGAGGGAGGCGAGGGCGGCGGTGCGCGGTGATGACGTCAGGAGGCGCGCGGTGGTGACGTCAGAGGCGCGCGCTTCTCCTCCGCCCCGCCCCGAGGCTGGAGGTGCGACGTCCGCCCAGGTGCTTCCAGGGAGGCTGGTGGGCCGCTCCCTCGCTAGGCTTGAGCCCCCGGGTTTTGGCTGAGGACCTCAAGTAGGGCGTCCGAGATGGGCCTCCTAGGAAGGCCGGGTGACCCTGTTCCGCCGGCTACACGCCCGGAGGATGCACGGCCCTTTAGAAGCTTTTACTACCGCCCTCAGCGCTTTGGGAGGCCAAGGCAGGAGGATGGTTGGAGTCCAGGAGTTCGAGACCAGCCTGGACAACATAGTGAGACCCTCCCCCGCCCCCGTCTGCACAAAAATAAAAAATGAGCCCGGTGTGGTGGAGTCCGAGCTCCTCGGAAGGCTGAGGCAGGAGGATCACTTGAGCTGCTCATTTTGTATGTATCGTATAAATATCTATTCCGAGGCCGGGCGGTGGCTCATGCCTGTAATCCCAGCACTCGGAGGCCGAAGTGAGAGGATTACCTGAGCCCACGGGTTCGACCTGTCTGGGCAACTTGGCAAGGCCTCATCTCTACAATAAATTTTTTAAACAATTAGCCAGGCGTAATGGCCCGTGCCAGTGGTTCCAACTACTTGGAAGGCTGAGGCGGAAATACCACCTGAGCCCAGCAGGGCGAGGCTATGGTGGCCATGAGCATGCCATTGCACTCCAGCCTGGGCAATAGAGTGAAACTCCAACTCAAAATATATATATTCAGAAATAAGAGATTCACCAAAGTGTTACCGATTTTTTTTTTTAACATTTGACCCACTAAATTTTTTCTTCTGCCTACTAATATGAGGCAACAGGTGGAAACCACCAGGCCAAAGAACAGTCTTCCAGAGCAAAAAGGACTTTGGTAAAATCATCTTGTCACCACCATCTCTTTATAAGTGAAGAAGTTGAGGCCCAAACAAGTCAAGGGGTTCTGCTTTGCTCCAGAGCTACAAGTCCTCATTCCCAAACCTGCACTACCCTAAATCTCTCAAAGAGCAGTGGTGGGAATGAAGCCAAGGCACAACACAGAGCATCTGCATAAAAAACAATGCTGGCAGGGCATAGTGGCTCACACCTGTAATCCCAGCAAGTTGGGAGGCTAAGGCGAGAGAATTGCTTGAGTCCAGGGGTTCAAGACCAGCCTGGGCAACATGGTGAGACCGCATCTCTACAATAAATCAAAAATTAGCCTGGCATGGTGGCATGCACCTGTGATTCCAGCCACTTGGAAGGCTGAGGCAGAAGGATCGCCTGAGCCCAGCAAGTCGAGGCTGCAGTGGCTGTGAGCAGGCCACTGCACTCCAGCCTGGGCTGGGTGACAGTGAGACTCCAACTCAAAAAAAAAAAAAAAAATAGAAGAACAATGATGCAGAAAGCTCTGGAGTCAACAAGGTTTATATTAACAGAGAAGCAATTGAATAGTGGGATAGAATGCAGCATCTGCATACAATTTTAACAGAACACATAAGGCCATAAAGAGTTTAGTGGGAAGCCTCCCTCCAGCTTTGGTCCAAGACTTCCAAATCCCCACCCACCCACGCCCTGTTGGGTCTTGCACTTAATGCACCAGTATCTCTACAAGAAAAGATAGCAAAGCCTGGAATACAATAGGGATCACTGAGGGCTTGTATTATTAAACACCTCTAGTGATGTGCACCAGGCAAGGAGCTATGGACTGTCCTAAGTCAGCTCATTTTATCCCCGCAAGGACACTGACCACTATGGGTATCCCCAAATTACAAACAAATACACTGCTACTCATGAGCAGGGTCTTACCACATGGGTCCCTCTGAAGCCAGGATACTAGGTTCCCAGCCCCACCACTTGCTGGTTATACTGTGCCTCAGGTTCCTCATCTGTAAAATAATAAGTACTAATTCATAGAGTAGACCTGATCCCAGCACAAAAACAGGCAGTAACAGTTGTATTATGTTTTAAATAGCTGTTAATTACATTATTATTACAAAAGGTTAGTAGGTATAACACCTACTCCACAATTTTGGTAAGGCAAATACTTGATTGGAGAAGAAAAGTCATTAGCTCCTTTGAGAAATCAATAAAAACTATGAGCCCATTCCACAGAAAAGTACATAGACACATAACACATTTTTGCCTAAAATTTTAGAGGACCTAAACCAATATATGGTATTCATTGTCTTATGAATCAATAAATGAGTAAAGTAGTAGGAAGGGGAAGATAAAAGGGAATAGTTTGTGAAACTGTTAATAGTCTGTCTCAGAAATGTACCAGATTTAAAACAGCTGCACATGCTTTGATACTCCTCCCTTGAACTTGAACTAGCCTGTGACTGATTTGACCAAAGAATACAGCAGATGTTGTGGGGTGTGGTGGCTCATACCTGTAATTCCAGCACTTTTGGAGACCAAGGCAGGAGGAAAACTTGCGGCCAAGAGTTCAAGACTAGCTTGGGCAACATAGATCCCATCTCTACAAAAATTTAAATATTAGCCAGGTATAGTGGTGCATGACTGTAGTCTTACCTACTCAGAAGGTTGGGAGAGAAGAATCCCTGGAGTCCAAGAGTTCAAAACTGTGGTGAACTATAATCATACCACTGCACTCCAGGCTGGGCGACAGAGTGTGATTCCAACTAAAAAAAAAAAAAAAAAAAAAAAAAGACTAGCAGCTCCAACCTTGCTCTCTTGGAACCCTGAGCCACCATGTAAATCCAGAGAGGAGGCCAGCCAACCCCAGTCTTACAGCCATCTCCACTGGGAACCGTGTGTGAAAATGAGGCAATCTTGGACCCACCATTCTAGCAACTGATGAAATTCCACCAGGTGACCCCAGTCAACACCTTATAGCACAGAAAAATCAACTGGTCAAGGCCTGTCCAAATTTCCTGTACCACAGTTGCATGAGCATAATAAAATAATTGCTCTAATAAGTATTGAGGCTGGACATGGTAGCTCACGCCTGTAATCCCAACAATTTGGGAGGCTGAGGCAGGAGGTTTGCTTGAGCCCAGGAGTTTGAGACCAGTCTGGGCAACATAGCAAGACCTTGTCTCTACCAAAAAAAAAAAAAAAGTAGCCAAATGTGGTGGCACGCACCTGTAGTCTCAGCTACTCAGGAGACTGAGGCAGAAGGATCGTCTGAGCCCAGGAAGGTGAGTCTATGGTGAGCCATGATCATGCCACTGCACTCCAGCCTGGGCAACAGAGTGAGACCCCCCAACTAAAATTGTGTGTGTGTGTGTGTGTGTGTGTGTGTGTGTGTGTGTGTGTGTAATAGATATCCAGAACAGAATTTTTTTTTTCTTGAGTCAGAGTCTCATTCTGTCATCCAGGCTGGACCTGCTGGTCCACCACAGTCTCGACCTGCTGGGCTCAGGTGATCCTTCTGCCTCAACCTTCCAAGTAGCTAAAACTACAGGCATGCACCATCATGCCTGGCTAATTTTTTGATTTATTGTAGAGATGAGGTCTTGCTAAGTTGCCCAGGCTGGTCTCGAACCCCTGGACTCAGGCAATCCTCTTGCCTCCAGAAATATTTTTGAAGACCCAAAATATAACCCCCCAAAAATCATGAGTGATAACATGGATATTTTCACTACTGTGGTGATTGTTATTGATGTATCCACTCGACAAATATCGATTGAGCATCTACTGTATACCAGCACTTTTTGTGTGTATTCTAGCTACCCACGGTTAATGAGACTGATACTCAAGCCTGTAATTCCAGCACTTTGGGAGGCCAAGGTGAGGAGATTGCCTGAGCCCACAGGTTCAAGAACAGCCTGGGCAACTTGGCAAGACCTCATCTCTACAATAAATCAAAATATGAGCCAGGTGTGGTAGTGCATGCCTGTAGTTCCAACTATTTGAGAGGCTGAGGCGGAAGAATCACCTGAGCCCAGTAGGTCAATGCTGGGGTGGTCGTGAGCATGCCATTGCACTCCAACCTGGGAGACAGAGTGAGACTCCAACTCAAAAAAATAAATAAAAAAAAAAAGACTGATGACCTCAGCTTCCCTCAAGTTTATATTTTCGAGGAAAAGAAAAAAATAAGTAGATAAAAACAAATCGTATACTTTCAGACAAGGGTAAGTGCTATAAAGAAAATAAAACAACATAATGAGATGGGATAACTGGGGGGGGGATGTGATTTACTGTAAATAAGTGATCAAAAAGATGCCTGAAGGGTACTTTGAGCTGGGACACAAATATTGAGACGTGGTCAGCAAATATGGAACTAATCCAAACTGTTAAAAACATAGAAAAGAGGCCAGGAGTGGTGGCTCAAGCCTATAATCCCAGCACTTTGGGAGACCAAGACAAGAAGATTGCCTGAGCTCAGGGGCTCGAGACCAGCCTGGACAAATTGGTGAAACCTTGTCTCTACAATAAAGCAAAAAATAAGCTGAGCATGGTAGCGTGCGCCTATAGTTCCAGGTACTTGGAAGACCAGGGTGGAAGGATCGCCTGAGCCCAGCAGGTCAAGACTGCGGTGGCCATGAGCATGTCACTGCACTCCAATCTGGGCAACAGAGTGAGACACTGACAAAAAAAAAAACAAAAAACCAAAAAGCAAAAACATAGAAAAGAAGCTTAAAAAGACAGAACAAAGCTTCCAAGAAATGAGCGATTATATCAAGAAGCCGAACCTAAGATGAATTGGAATCCCTGAGGCAGATAGAGAGACAGAGACCACTCTGGAACAAATATTCCATGAAATTATTCAAGAAAATTTACCTCATCTTATCAGAGACAAGACCATTCAAACACAAGAGATTCAGAGAATCCCTGCAAGACAACAAATGAAAAGACCAACTCTCAGACACATAATAATTTGCTTACACAAAGTAGGTATAAAAGAAAAAATCCTAAAGGCAGCAAGAGAGAAAAGTCAGACTACCTACCGGGGAAGACCAATTTGAATAGCAGCAGACTTATCTTACAGAAACACTTCAGGCTAGGAGAGATTGGAGTCCAATCTTCAAAGTTCTCAAAGATAAACAATTTCAACCAATAATTACCTACTCAGCTAAGCTAAATTTCATCAGTGATGGAGAATTAAAATCTTTCCTAGACATTCAATTCCTAAGAGTTTACACTGCCTCCAGACCAGATCTACAAGAAATACCTCAGAAAGTATTAAACACAGAAGAAAGAAAATAATGACAATGCCCTTCCCAAGAATGCAGGAAAAAGACTGAGAAGCGGTCAGCAAGTTTAAAGCTGAATGAATTAACCTAACCAAGGAACAGCCATAAAGTCAGTCTGTTTGCTTGTAGCATTTATCTTTGCTATATGAGTGGTATTTTTCATATATTTAAGCCTATTTTAGTTTTTGTTTGTTTGTTTGTTTAGTTATTGCCTTTGCCTTTAATTTTTTTCCTTGATTTTTTTCCTTGATCTTCCTGCCTCGGCCTCTCAAAGTGCTAAGGTTACAAGTGTGAGCCACCGTGCCTGGCCTAGAAAGCCAGTGTTACGATTGGTGTTCCGTTAGCAAATGTGAGTGATAAGAGATTAGGTTGGGTGGAGGGAATGGAAAATTGTACAGAGCCTTAGGCCCTAGCTGGGAGTTTTAGTTTTATTCTAATAGTCATGAGAAAGCTTTATAAGATTTTAAACCAAGAGACTGCTATGATCCCATCATTCTGATACTTTGCATTTTATGACCAAGAAGAAAAAAAATGACTATGTGTTTTGTGGCAAAGTATGATACTCTGTTATTTTCCATGGCAGAGAAATTATTAAGAGTGCTAAAGAGATGGCCGGGCCAGTGGCTCAAGCCTATAACCCCAGCACTTTGGGAGGCCCAGGTGAGAGGACTGCCTGAGCCCATGGGTTTGAGACCAGCCTGAGCAACTGGCAAGACCTCATCTCCACAATAAATAAAAAAAATTAGCCGGGCATGGTGGCACGTGCCTTTAGTTCCAGCTACTTGGAAGACTGAGGTGGAAGAATCACCTGAGCCCAGCAAGTCAATGCTGCGGTGGCCGTGAGCATGCCACTACACTCCAGCCTGGGTGACAGAGTGAGACTCTGACTCAAGGAAAATAAAAAAAACAATATAACACCAGTGGAAGAATTATTAATATTCCATGAAGAACTCCACCCCAAAAGTTAGAATATTAACATTAGCATACTTATTGGTACATTTCTAAACTTTTAAATAATTGGCTTGTGTTTATAATATTCATTACATATACCAGGAGTTAAGCCATTGCCCTTCTGAAATGACTGAAAGCTGTATAGAAAGTGCATCATCTGAATTTTGGTCCTTCCTTACAGTCTGACTACTGTAAGAGGAAAACAGAAGTGGTCAAAATAAACAACGAAATTAAGTTAAAAAATTTTTTTGTAGAGACAAGCTCTCGCCAAGTTGCCCTTCTGCCTCAGCCTTCCAAGTAGCTGGAATCACAGGTGTGTACCACCATGCCTTTTTTATTTATTGCAGAGAAGTCTCGCCAAGTTGCCCAGGCTGATCTCGAACCCCCGAGCTCAGGCAATCCTCTCACCTCTGCCTCCCAAGATGCTGGGATTACAGGCGTGAGCCACCATGCCCAAATAATAAAGTCTACTGAGGTAGAAAACAATGGAAGTGGTCCAAATAAATGAGTGTCGACACTTCTGCCTTAGTTAGCTTTTCCATGTGATAGAAATAACTTCACTTGGAATCACTTTGAAATCTTTTTCAGAAGCACAATAATTACATTGTCTCTCAGTAGACTTTTGAAAGTCAACAAAAATCAATTGAATTTTCACTGTGCAACAACAAATGTGACTTTCTGCCCTCTGGATAAATATTAGCATGTCCTGCTTTGTCAGAGTTTATTGGAACAAGTTTCTTATAGAAAACAGACTGTTAGGCAGCTTACACTTTTCTGTGTTCATGATGCCTGCAGTTCTAGACCAGTGATGTTGACCTTGTAAATCCATTTATGAGCATAATCATTAAATCATTCTTCTGCCTGAGCCTTCCAAGTAGCTGGAACTACTGGCACATGCCACCAAGCCCAGGTAATTTTTTTTTAATTTGTTGTAGAGACAAGGTCTCAACAAGTTGCCCAGACTGGTCTCAAATCCCTGGACTCAGGCAGTCCTCTTGCCTCCACTTCCCAAAGTGCTGGGATTACAGGTGACAGCCACTGCACCCAACATTCTAACTCTGGATCACTATGGTTTCCAAAACAAGAAAATTCTGAGAGTGGCAACGTCCTCAGGAAAAGAAAGTGAGTTCTTAGGAGGAAAAAATTAATTACTGTGTAAATGCTGCTGCTAGGGCTCTAAAGATGAGGACTAAGAATTAACCATTAGATTGATTTTTTTTTTTTTTTTTTTTTTTTGAGTTGGAGTCTCACTCTACCACCAGGCTGAGTGCAGTGGCATGATCATGGCCACCACAGCCTTGACCTGAGCTAGGCTCAGGCGATCCTTCTGCCTCAGTCTTCCAAGTAGCTAGAACTACAGGTGTGCACCACCATGCCTTTTTTATTTATTGCAGAGAAGTTCCGCCAAGTTGCCCAGGCTGATCTCGAACGCCTGAGCTCAGGCAATCCTCTCACCTCTGCCTCTCAAGATGCTGGGATTACAGGCGTGAGCCACCGTGCCCAGTCAAAATAATAAAGTCTACTGAGGTAGAGGAGGTTTGACTGATCTTTCTACTCTGCCTGAAGTCAGCAGAATGCATTGCATATGAACAGACGCCCTTCCTTCCTTTCCTGATCACAATGTGTCCCTCACTCTGGAAGGAACTACCATCCTAACATTTGTGATTAAAATGTTCATTCTTTTTCTTTGTATTTTACCAACCCTGGATGCATCCCTAAGCAACATAGTTTTGCTTTTTCTAATTTTCTTAACTTCATGTGCCTGGAATCCTATGGTAGGCACATTGCTTCTTTTGCTTGAGAGTATATAAGATTGATCTGTTCTGTTGTAGGATCTGTATTTCACTCATGTGCATTGCTGCATGAATATATCTCAACGTGTCTATTTTAGTTATAGTTGACATTTGGATTATTTTTGTTTTTGTTTTTTTACTAACAATTTTTGGCTTTTTACTAACAATGCTGCTACAAGTATTATTAGTAGTAGTAGTATTATTATTTTGAGTTGGAGTCTCACTCCGTCGCCCAAGATGGAATGCAGTGGCATGTTCACAGCCACCACAGCCTCGACCTACTGGGCTCCAGATATCTTTCCACCTCAGCTAACCAAGTAAGTGGAACTATAGGCACGCGCTACTACGCCCAGCTAATTTTTTTATTTATTGTAGAGATGAGGTCTCATCAAGTTGCCCAGACTGGTCTCGAATCCGTGTGCTCAGGCAATCCTCTTGCCTCAGCCTGCCAAAGTGCTGGGATGACAGGCTTGAGCCACCGAGTCCAGCCTTTATTATTATTTTTGAGTTAGTGTCTCACTCTGTCACCCAGGATAGAGTGCAGTGGCACACTCACAGCCACCACAGCCTCGACCTACTGGTCTCACGTGATCCTTCAGCTTCAGCCTTCCAAGAAGCAGGAACTACAGGCATGTGCCACTTCGTCCAGCTAATTTTTCTTGAATTATTGTAGAGACAAGATCTCACCAAGTTGCCCAGGCTGGTCTCAAACCCCTGGGCTCAGGCAATCCTCTCACCTTGGCCTCCCAAAGTGCTGTGATTACAGGCTTGAGACACTGCATCCAACCACAAGTATTATTACATATGTAGTCTGGTTAACATGAACCCACTTTTCTTAAGGATATACATACAGGTTGAGCATTCCTAATTTGAAAATGCTCCAAAATCTGAAACTTTTTGAGTTTTCACATGACACCCCATGTAGAAAATTTTACACTTGACACCAGGTGACAATTTGCAGTCAAAAGGCAAGTGTATGACACAGAGTTTATTCAGTGTCTCAAGGGAAAAAAGACCTTCCCATTCATCCTCAGCACCAATGTATCTTTTTCACACATGCACAGACTCCCCTATGCAAACACACCCACAAAGGGTAACAAGATGACACACGTGCCTAGGCACTAACAGCATGGTTCCCACAATGTCCCACAGGGGCCAAGACCTATGATGGTACTTGCTGTGTTGGGTTTTTTTGCTTTGTTTTGTTTTGCTTATTCTCTATTCTGTGGCATAAAGATGTTGAAAATACCAAAAAGTTTTGCAAAAAGGAAAGTTTAAAGGATTCTGTATGACAAGTAAGAAAAAAATTTTTTGACCTCTTTACATATGCAAAATATATATACCTTCAGAGTCTATCAGTAAACTGGAAGAAGTAGATATCAGAGACTTTGGGGGGGGGTGGAGAATCTCACCCTGTTGAACAGGCTGAAATGCAGTGGCACAATCATGACTCACCGCAGCCTTGACCTCCTGGGCTCAGGCGATCCTTCTGCCTCAGCCTCCTGAGTAGCTGGAACTACAGGAGTGCACCACCACGCCTGGCTAATTTTTTTATTTTTTGTAGAGACAAGGTCTCACTATGTTGTCCAAGCTGGTTTAGAACTCTTGGGCTCAAGTGATCCTCCCACCTCAGCCTCTCGGTGCTGGGATTACAAGTGTGAGCCACCACATCCAGCTCAGAGAAGTTTTTAACATCAATCATGAAGTTCCAGTTAATTCATTGATCAATAGTGAAATAGCCAAAATGGTTCTGAATAAAGGTGATTGTGATAATAGTGACAATGAATATGACATTAACACTGCAGAAAAAGTGCCTATAGATGGCAAGGTGATAGGCTTATTGAAGGACTAGAGCAGTGTGTTTTTGTTTTGTTTTGTTTTGTTTTGTTTTGTTTGAGTCAGAGTCTCACTCCATTGCCCAGCCTGGAGGGCAGTGGCACGCTCACGGCCACCACAGCCTCAATCTGCTGTGCTCAGGCAATCCTCTCACCTCAGCCTCCCAAAGTGCTAGGATTATAGGCGTGAGCCACCATGCCTGGTCTTTTTTTTTTTTTTTTGAGTCGGAGTCTCACTCTGTTACCCAGGCTAGAGTGCAGTGGCACACTCACAGCCATGGCAGCCTCGATTTGCTGGGCTGCGGTGATCCTTCTGCCTCAGTCTTCCAAGTAGTTGGAACCACAGGCATGCATCACCACCCCTGACTAATTTTTTGATTTATTGTAGAGACAAGGTTTCGCCATGTTGCTCAGGCTGGTCCCGAACCCTGAGCTCAGGCAATCTTCTCGCCTCCACCTCACAAGTGCTAGGATTACAGACATGGGCCACCACGCCCAGTCCCATGTATATTCTTAACAGACCAAGGAATCATGTCAGTTTATAAAAATCAAAAGCAGATTTCCAAGACAAAAATCATTGTTAATAGGCAAATGATTCTGAAGGAAACATTTTAGAAGCCATCCAGAGTAATGTCTCCTCATCCCTAGAGGACTCTTTTCATCTTCAACTGCTTTTGATGTTTCTTCTCACCTAAAAAAAATAAAATAAGGTGGGTGCGATGGCTCACACCAGCACTTTAGGAGGCAGAAGCGAAAGGATTGTCTGAGTGCAGGAGTTCAAGACCAGCCTGGGCAACTTGGTGAGACCTCATCTCTACAATAAATAAAAGAATTAGCTGGGCATGGGGGCATGTGCCTGTAGTTCCAGCTACTTGGAAGGACAGCGTGAGCCCAGCAAGTGGAGGCTGCAATAGCTGTGAGCATGTCACTGCACCTCAGCCTAGGTGACAGAGTGAGACTCTGACTCAAAAAATTAATTGATTAATTAATTAAATACAGTCCACAGTAACCTTATAATCTTAAAATAGCATTGGCCCTTGCCTTGCTAAGCTATGGTGTGGCCATGTGCTCTCTGAGCTATGGCCAGGCCATGTTTTCTTAAGCTTTAGCCCTCTCCCCTGCTTTGGGGAGGTGAATCTCCTCTTTCTCTCTCTCTCAAATTTACTTCCTAAATAAACCATATTTTCATTTGTTGACCTAACCTGAATTGGGCCCCACATCTTTAAAATAAAAATAAATACATAAATAAAAACTATATTTTCAAGTCTAAAAAAAAAATAAAGACAGCATTGCAGGAGGAGACTGAAAGCTTGCCACTGTCAGTTATTGCTGGGATTTGACATCTGAAACGGGTATTCTGGTGATGCCACCATACTGCTTAGTTACTCTGAACACATTATTTTTTCACTATATTAATGATATGTCACATTTCTTTTAATTTTATTTTTATTTTTTGGGTCAGGGTCTCTCTCTATTGTCCAAGCTAGAGTGCAGTGGCATGACCACGGCTCACTGCAGCCTTGACTTCCTGGGTTCAGCCTATCCTCCCACTTCAGCCTCCCAAGTAGCTGGGACTACAGACATGTACCACCATACCCAGCAAATTTTTATTTATTTGTTTGTTTTTTGGTAGAGACACGGTCTCACTCTGTCGAGGCTACAGTGAGCCATGATCGTGCCACTGCACTCTAGATTGGACAACAGAGAGAGACCCTGACCCAAACTCGAACTCCTGGGCTCTAGCAAGTCTCCTGTCTCAGCATTCCAAAGTGCTGGGAATATAGGCATGAGCCACCATGACTATCGCAAAAAGAATTTTTTATTGTGATAAAATAGAACATAAAAGCTACCACTTAGCCATTTTTTGGTGTACAGTTCAGTGGCATTAAATACATTCACATTGTTGTACAACCATGGCCACCATCCATCTCCAGAACTTCTCCATCTTTTCAGACTGAAATTCTGTACTCATTAAATACTAACCTGAAATCCCTCCTCTGAATGTTAATGACTCTAGTATTTTATCAAATGAATATTCCGTGCTCTAGGTAATTATTCCCCCAAAGATGGATCTTTAAATTATTTCTGATTTTTCCCAGTCATAAATAATGTTGCTATTAAGATATTTGTGCAAGGAAAATTCATATATTTAGAATCAGTTCTTTTTTTTTTTGAGTCAGTCTCACTCTGTCACCCAGACTGAAGTGCAGTGGCATGCTCACAGCCACTCCAGAGTCAACCCACTGGGCTCAGGTGATCCTTCCACCTCAGCCTTCCAAGTAGCTGGAACTACAGGCGCAAGCTACCATGCCTGGCTAATTTTTTTTGATTTATTGTAAAGATGAGTTCTCACCAAGTTGCCCAGGCTGGTCTTGAACACCTGGGCTCAGGCAATCCTCTCCCCCTAGCCTCCCAAAGTGTTGGGATTACAGGCTTGAGCCACTGCATCTGACCTAGAATTAGTTCTTTATGATAAATTTCTAAAATTGTTGAGTCAAAAGATGAAAAAATTTTAGGTTCATTTTATATTCAAAAATTGTTTACTGTGAGTATTGTACAAATTTACATTCCAACCAGCAATGTTTTACAGTCCCATCAACACTGATTTCTATTTTTGCTAACTTTAAAAAAGAAAATATCGTATAATTATTTTTATGTGTGTTTCTAATTACTGGTGATTTAATTTTTTTTCATTAGCCACATTTTTTTAAGTTGGTGTCTCACTCTGTTGCCCAGATTGAAATGCAGTGGCATAATCATGACTCACTGCAGCCTCGACCTCCTCAACTCAGGTGATCCTTCCACTTCAGTCTTCCAAGTAGCTGGGGCTACAGGTGCACACCATCACACCTGGCTTATTTTTTGATTTATTGTAGAGACGAGGTCCCACCATGTTGCCTAGGCAGGTCTCGAATTTTTGAGCTCAGACAATCTTCTCACCTAGGCCTCCCAAAGTGGCTGGGATTACAGGCTGAGCCACCATGCTGGCCTTGATAGATAATTATTAAGCATTCACTCTGATAAGCAATGATAAAGATTTAGATAAAAGATATTCTTACAGTCTGGTGGAGGAAACAAACCATTCCAGAATGGAGTGATAAATGCAATAAGAGACGTAGTGATAAAGTTACAGATAGTCTACTGTTGGTGCATTCATTCATTCAACATATACTCTAGTGACTGCTATATGTCAAGTACTGTGCTGGGCCCAGATATTCAATAGGGATCCAAAGAGTTATGGTCCCACTTTTGTTTTTTAAAGGGAGAGGAGAGAGGAGAAAGCACACCTACAGTCAGAGGATGCAGATAAATGTATTGTGTGATTTATTGACGTGTTTTGAGTCATAATAGAGAAAACATAGGCTTCCATGGGAAAACAGAGCAGTTCCATCTAAATCCAACCAAACTTAGGAGTCAGAAAGGCCTTCCAGAGGAGGTATCTGGATTTTTAAAAACAGGTAGATAGCTGGGTATAGCTCTCAGGACTTTGGGAGGCCGAGGCAGGAGGATCGCTTGAGGTCAGGTGTTTGACACCAGCATGGACAACATAGTGAGATTCCACCTCTACAAAAAAAAGGAAGAAGAAAAGAAACAGAGGGATATGAGCTAGATGAAGGGAGAAACACCTGCCACACAGACCAAGGTACAGAGATGTGAGCGAGCAGTAATGTTAACTGTTTAAAAGTTGCATATGTTAGCCAGGCACGGTGGCTTGTCATCCCAGCACTTTGGGAGGCTGAGACAAGGGTATTGCCTGAGCCCAGGGATTCAAGACCAGCCTGAGCAACTTGGCAAGACCTTGTCTCTACAATAAATCAAAAAATCAGCCTGGCGTAGTGGCACATGCCTGTAGTTCCAGCTACTTGGAAGGCTGAGGTGGAAGGATCCCCTGAGCCCAGCAATTTGAGGCTGTGGTAGCCATGAGCATGCCACTGCACTCCAGCCTGAGTGACAGTGAAACTCTGACTCAAAGAAAAAGTTGCATACATTTATTTTTATTCCAGAATCATGCTGTCTATATTGTTATTTTTTGTTTTACTATCTGAAGGTATCAATATCTGGATTTAATATCTGAAGGTATATCTATGCCTTCCCTATTTTCTTTATCAAGTTTTCCTCCCTTCCTTCCTTTCCTTAATTTTTTTGAGTCTCATTCTGTTGCCCAGGCTGGAGTGCAGTGGCACGCTCATGGCCACCACAACCCCAACCTGCTGGGCTTAGGGGATCCTTCCACCTCAGCCTTCCAAGTAGCTGGCATGTGCCACCATGCCCATCTAATTTTTTTTTCCATTTTTTATTGTAGATATGAGGTCTTGCCAAGATGCCTGGGCTGGTCTCGAACCTGTGGGCTCAGGCAATCCTCTCACGCAGGAATACAGTGGCATCATCACAGCTCACCACAACTTTGACCTTGTCGGCTCATGCAATCCTTCTGCCTCAGCCTCCCAAGTAGCTGGTACTACAGGCGAAGGTTGCCACCTGTTTCATTTTTTATTTTTTGTACAGATGGGATCTCGCTGTGTTGCCCAGGCTGGTCTCGATCTCCTGGGTTCAAGAGATCTCACTCCGGCCTCCCAAAGTGCTGGAACTACAGGCCTGAGCCACCTCGCCTGTCGAGTTTTTCTTTCTGTTTTAAAAATAAGCCAGACATGATGGCTCGCTCCTGTAAGCCCAGAGCTTGGGGAGGCCGAGGTGAGAGGACTGCCTGAGCCCAGGGGTTCAAGACCAACCTGGGTAACTCGTCTCTAAAATAAATCAAAAAATTAGCTGGGTGTGGTGGTGTGTGCCTGTAGTTCCAGCTAGTTGGAAGGCTGAGGCAGAAGGATCGCCTGAGCCCAGCAGGTTGAGGCTACCGTGGCCGTGAGTGTGTCACTGCACTCCAGCCTAGGTGACAGAGTGAGACTCCAACTCAAAAAAAACAAGATTGTTGCCTATGTATTCTTCAAGTAAACCTTGTTATAGCTGAAGAGAAGGGTGCTGCAAGTACCACTTGTAGTCAAGTGATGAGAAGTAAAGTCAAAAATGTAGGCAGGATCAGAACAGAGTGTCAATCCCACCACTTCCTGAATAATTCTTTCCTCTCACACAAAATTAAAGTAGTGTTCTAGCCGGGTTCGGTGGTTCAGCCTGTAATCCCACACTTTGGGAGGCTGAGGTGAGTGGATTGCCTAAGCCCACAGGTTTAAGACCCACCTGGGCAACTTGACGAGACCTCATCTCTACAATAAATCAAAAATTAGCCAGGCGTGGTAGCACGCGCCTGTAGTTCCAGCCACTTGGAAGGCTGAGGTGGAAGGATCGCCGGAGCCCAGCAGGGAGCGGCCACTGCACTCCAGTCTGGGGGACAGAGTGAGACTCCAACTCAAAAAAAAAAAAAGTAATGCTCTGTTTGAGTTGGGAGTCTCACTCTGTCCCCTAGGCTGGAGGGCAGCGGCACCCTCACGTCCTCTGTATGCAGCCTCCACTTGCTGGACTCAGGCAATCCTTCTGCCTCAGCCTTCCAAGTAGCTAGAACTACAGGCATGCACCACCATGCCCAGTTTATTTGTTTCCTTATTTATTTATTTATTTATTTATTGTAGAGACAAGGTCTCATCAAGTTGCCCAGGCTGGAAGAGTAATGTTTATTGAGCACTTACTATGTGCTATTTTCTGTTCTAAGTGTCTATTTTTTTTTTGAGTTGGAGTCTCACTCCTTCACCCAGGCCGGAGTACGATGGCATGAACCCTCACGGCCACCCCAGCATTGACCTGCTGGGCTCCAGCAATCCTTCCTCCTCAGCCTTCTGAATAGCCTGGAACTACAGATGTGTGCTACCATGTCCGGCTATTTTTAAAATTTTATTGTAGAGATGAGGTCTCACCAAGTTGCCCGGGCTGGTCTCAAACCCGCGGGCTCAGGCAATCCACTCATCTTGGCCTCCCAAAGTACTGGGATTACAGGCTGAGCCACCGAGCCTGGCCCTAAGTGTCTTACATGTATTAAACTCATTTAATCCTCACAATCCATAAAGTACATATAATTAATATGATTTTTCTTGCTTAGAGGAAACTGAGGTGCAGAAAGTTTAGATAACTTGTCCCAAGTTGCACAACTATATTTAAACTCAAGTAGTCTGCCTCAGAGACCAAATTATTATTTTTTAATTCATCATTTTTTTTTTAGAGATGGAGTGGGGGTGGGGAGACCTTGCTCTATGTGCCCAGGCTGGTCTGGAACTCCTGGCTTCAAGCAATCCTCCCACTTCAGGCTCCGAAGTAGCTGGGATTACAGCACAAGCCACCAATGCCCGGCACAGAGGCCAAACGATTAACCACATTTCCTCTCATTAATGTATATTACTTCAAAGAAAAAAAAAGGCAAGATGCCAAGGCTCATGCCTATAATCTCAGCACTTTAGCAGGCCAAGGCAGGAGGATTGCTTGAACCTGGAAGTTTGAGACTTGCCTGGGCAACATAGTGAGAACTTGTCACTACAAAAAAATTATCTGGGCATGTTTATGCGTGCCTGTAGTCCCAGGAGGCTTGGGAGGGTAAGGCAGAAGGACCCCTGATCCCAGAAGGTTGAGGTTGCAATGAGCCAGGGTTGCGCCATTGCACTCTAGCCTAAGCAACAGAGTGAGATCTTGACTCAAAAAAGAAAGAAAGAAAGAAAGAAAAGAAAAGAAATTTCTACTATATATATATTTGAAATATATAAATAAATATGTATATATTTAAATATATAAATGCAATATATATATTTACAATATATATTATAAATAATATATATTAAATTTTTTACATGTTATTTAGAGGCTATATACATTATTTCTACTTATTCTTATTCCAGAATCATGCTGTCTAAATTATGTTTTATGTTTTAATATCTAAATTTAATATCTGAAGGTACATCTGTGCGTTCACTATTTTCTTTACCAAGTTTTTCTTTCTTTTTCATTTTATTTATTATTATTATTGTTGTTATTTTTATTTTGAGTAGGAGTCTCACTCTATCTGTTGCCCAGGCTGGAGTGTAGTGGCACACTCACAACCATGACAGCCTCTACCTGCTGGACTTGGGCGATCCTTCCACTTCAGCCTTCCAAGTAGCAGGAACTACAGGCGCGAGCCATCACACCCGGCTAATTTTTTTTTTTTGGTTGTTGTAGTGACGAGATCTCGCCAAGTTGCCCAGACTGGTCTCGACCCCCTGGGTTCAGGCGATCCTCTAGCCTCTGCCTCCCAACATGCTGGGATTACAGGCGTGAGCCACCACATCTGGCTTCTTTCTTTTTAAAATTAATTATTGCCTATTTACTATTCAAGTAAACTTCATGATACTTTTGTAGAACTAAAGTATGGGATTTGAGGATTTGGGTTAAAAGTCATTAAATTTATAAATTAAATGGGAAAGTATTCTGTTTTTCCATTCAGAAAGTGCTATATTCCCTCATTCAAGTCTTCTTTCAAATCCACCAATACATTTCTATCATTTCCTTAAAATAGGTAACGTTTATTAAAATTATTCCTAAATATGTTATAATTTTTTGTGGGGAAGTGTTACGTCTTATTGTGTTTCCTAATTCTTTACTATAGGTATATAGGAATGTCATTTACTTGTATATAAGACTGTTTTTCCTGAAATGAGAGATAATAAAATCACCATTCAAAAACTCTAAAAACAGAAAGGGCATATATACCTTATTCAACAATGTTGAAACCTTCAGAAAAGATCTGGGTGGATATAAAAGGCCACACAGAAAATATGTCATTTGTATTTGGTGTTGACAAATACAAAAATTAAGTTACATATTCAAACTACCATCACTGGCGCATTTTTATCTAATTTCTCCCAAAATGAGACAGAAGGAGATGTGTGGGTGACTGTCCTAGGCCACCTCCCTCACATTACGTCGCTCTCTGTGACCCATCCTGAGCCTCCCAGTTCAAGCTAATCATTGACAGAGCTTTACAATCACAAGCTTTTGCTGAGGCGTTGATAAGACAGTCTAGCAAGTTAGCTGCTGCAGGCAGGATCTCCAGGGAATGAATGGGTTTTCTTCAGCCCCGATGAAATAGCCTCACGCTATAGGAATACAATGTCCAGCAGGAGACTGCCAAGACCTGTCATCCTGTCAGTGTTGATTCTGCTTCGAGCTGTCACTGGATTCCCTGGAGACGGAAGAGCTGTATGGTCTAAAAATCCTCACTTGAGTCCGGTAAATGAAAGTCAGCTGTTTCTCTATGACACTTTCCCTGAAAACTTTTTCTGGGCTGTTGGGACTGGAGCATTCCAAGTGGAAGGGAGTTGGAAGGAGGATGGAAAAGGCCCCTCCGTATGGGATCATTTCATCAGCACACACCTAAAGAATGCCAGCAGCGACAACGGTTCCAGTGACAGTTATATTTTTCTGGAAAAAGATTTATCGGCTCTGGATTTTCTAGGAGTTTCTTTTTATCAGTTTTCAATTTCCTGGCCAAGGCTTTTCCCTGATGGAACAGTAGCCCTTGCCAATGCAAAAGGTCTCCAGTACTATAATAGTCTTTTAGATGCTCTGGTGCTTAGAAACATTGAACCTGTAGTTACTCTGTACCACTGGGATTTGCCTTTGATGCTACAAGAAAAATACGGAGGGTGGAAAAATGATACCATGATAGACATCTTCAATGACTATGCTACATACTGTTTCCAGACGTTTGGAGATCGTGTCAAATATTGGATCACAATTCACAACCCGTATCTAGTTGCTTGGCATGGATATGGTACAGGTGTGCATGCTCCTGGCAAGAAGGGAAATTTACCAGCTGTCTACACTGTGGGCCACAATCTCATCAAGGTACTGTAGAGCTGGCTTCTTTTTAATACCTTCAGAAAACACCAAGAAATGTAACTTCTGTTCAAATAACTCTTTTTTCTTAAATCAACACAACTAATTTTAGACTAATTCAAAGCTCTATCCTCAAAGTTTATATTGAAGATAGTATATGTTTTACTTATCTAAGCTATTATTAATGCATTAATCCAGTTGCACTTTGAAGCCACGTTTAAATCTACAATTATATATTAGAGTGTGAGAATATGAGTTTAATTCTGTGGAAAACCAGTACTTTATCAATTTAACTGAGGGAACTCTTTTCTGACAACATGCAGTCATTTCAGAATTCTGTTAGGGCATAATCATTTCAGATATGTATTTGTTGTTAGTATAGCTTTCCTTGGTGATACTGAGCTATAGTAAATTAAATAAATGTTAACTAACTCATACATTAAGAAATTAAAATAAATATACTTCACTGCTGATTTTATTTGTGTTACATGGCAGGAAAGATGAAATCAAATGTTCTGGGAGCTTACATTAAACTGGGAAGAATGTGCTCTCCTAAAACAGTCTTAAAGCAGTATATTTCAAAAGCTAGAGATTATGTTGGGAAATGTCAAAATTATTAAAACAATCATGAAAATGCAAGCAAAATAATAGCTAATATTTCTTGGGTGCTTATGATGTACTTCGGACTACATTTGCATTGTCACATTTGATCCTCTTAAGCTTGTGAACTAGTGCTACTATTATTCCCATTTTAAAGATGAAAAAAATTGAAGCTTAGTGAGATTAAACAACTTGCCTAAGGTTACAGAGTAGACGCAGCTGTGATGGACATGGGATTTATCAACGACAATAAAATTAACACTGACTTTCTTCATTGAGAATGTTTTTAAAAGAATAATCTTTGGGGAATTTTCAAGAGATTTAGCCTCACATTGAAATTAATATCTTGAATCCAAATTAACTTTGTGAGTCAAATAGTTGACTTGGGAAAATAAATTACTCTGAACACCTATTACACTTTTAAAATTTAAAAAAAACTTTACCATATGATTTTATAATGTGCTAGAGAAAGTAATGTGATTCTAATAATAGAAAGTTAAATATATAGAAATAGAAGAAGATGTCCAGGAACAAAAAATTATTCTATGTCTGAATTTGAACATATAAAAATATCTGCTAACCCTTCTTTTCTTTTCTAGCTTTCTGCATTATTATGCATGTTCATTATACTTGATTCAGTCACATCTGTCGTTGCAGATTGCATTAAGATTTCAAAATCATTTATACATCTTTGAATAGAGTTGTATGTAGAACATATTATGAATGTGTAGGGCAAATAAGACCTTACAGGGGAGAAATCTTTTTTTTTTTTTTTGAGTCGGAGTCTCACTCTGTTGCCCAGGCTGGAGTGCAGTGGCACACTCATGGCCACTGCAGCCTTGACCTGCTGGTGATTCTTCTGCCTCAGCCTTCCAAGTAGCTGGAACAACAGGTGCACACCACCACACCTGGCTAATTTTTCTTAATTTAATGTAGAGATGAGGTCTCGCCGAGTTGCCCAGGGTGGTCTCGAACCTGTGGGCTCAGGCAATCCTCCTATCACCTTGGCATCCCAAAGTGCTGGGATTCTAGGCATGAGCCACTACACCCAGCCAGATTATTTTATTAAATTATTCCACGGTGGCATTTCATCCTTTCAATAACCAAGCCACCATTCAGCCATAGTGTGTATACCTGGGCTTAAGTCTTTAAGTTTGACTCAAGAATAAATCATCTTTAAATGTTTTACAGACTTTGGCATCTTTTCATCAACATGTCAGATCTCAAGAGGAGCAAGGATTAGGTAGGTTAAAGAAAAAACAAGATTGGTTGAGTTGGTAATTGTTGAGGCCAGGTGATAGATCCCTAGGGTTTCATTTTACTACAGTATGTCCCCTGTATACAAAAGAGTCCCATTCCCAGGGCATGTCCATAAGTCCAATTTGTTAGTAAGTCTAACAACATTCGTTTTGGTACCCAACTAAAACTATTGACTATATAGTACTGTACTGCAATAGGTTTTTTTTTTTTTTTGAGTTGGAGTCTCACTCTGTCACTCAGACTGGAGTACAGTGGCCGCTCCTGGCCACC
>CAUYQG010004327.1:0-25883 GCA_963574415.1 Tarsius wallacei
AGACAGTTTGTTACTTAGGGAATCTGGTCAGAGTAGATATCCAATCTGATAGAGTAGGCTTTTAAGCCTTCTTCCTTTTTCTTCTTCTTCCTTCTTCTTCCTCCTCCTCCTCCTCCTTCTTTCTTCTTCTTTGTTGAATGAGGTCTTGCTCCTAGACTGAAGTGTAGTGGCACAGTCATGGCTCATAGCAGCCTCGATCTCCTGAGCTCAGGTGATCCTTCAGCCTCCCTCCTGAGTAGCTGGGATTACAGGTACACGCCCAGCTAATTTTTGCATTTTTTTCTTTTTCTTTCTGTAGAGACAAGGTCTTGCTATGTTGCCCAGACTGGTCTTGAACTCCTGGGCTCAAGCAGTCCTTCCGCCCTGGCCTTTCAAAGTGCTGGGAGCTGGGATTACAGGTGTGACCCACTGCTTCTGGCCACCTTTTTCCTTCTTAATTCTTCCTTCTCCCTCTCTGTCCCAAATCATTTTGGAGCTGAATGAGATTACTTTTGCCTAAAACTGTTCAGGTAGTTACTGATGTTTTATTATACAGACTTTTCAGTACCCCACTTAATAATGGCTATAGAAATGTGATTGCTAATAAAAGGTCTGAGTTAGGTGACCTGAAGAAAGTTAGTAATCTTTTTGAAACTCTACTTCTGTGTCTGTAAAATGAGGTGTTAACAAGTCATGTATTTGGAAATAGTAAAAGCTCACAAAAATTTTTTATATCTTCAAATAATAAAGCATTGATAATTGGAAAAAAAAAAGGGTTGATTTCTTCTGCCCAACAAATTGAAGGGTTCTGAATTGCCCCAAGAAAATTATTGCAAAGAATCGACCCAGGAAGAGTGTGAGAGTGTGATTGTCACAAGCCCTTCTCAGTATATGTGTGGTTCTTCTCTGCAAAGTTGAAATTAAACCAGAGGCTCTCCGATCAGAAATTTGAGCCTACCCTTTCCTGAGTAGTTTGTGAACTTGATCTTTATTCATATCCAGATTCGGCAAAGGCAAATCATGAAGGCCACAAGCTGAATTTAGGAGGCACTGATTGTTGGGGAAGGATAAAAATATCTACTTATGTATAGCACTTACAGCTCAGTGATACTACCTAAGTAGGTGATATGACAGATGACACTACTCATAATTTTTGTAGAAATAATCCTAGAACAGGAGAAACAATTTGGAACAAATACAGGGAAATTATGGAAGTAGGAGTTAAAAGTTAGAAGGATGTCCTAGAAAATGATCTTGGTGGCTGGGCGCGGTGGCTCAAGCCTGTAATCCCAGCATTTTGGGAGGCTAAGGCAAGTGGGCCTGAGCCCAGCCGAGGTGAGAGGATTGCCTGAGTCCAGTGGTTCGAGACCCGCCTGGATAACTTGGCAAGACCTGGTCTCTACAGTAAATCAAAAAAATTAGCTGAGCATGGTGGCACACACTTGTGGTTCCAGCAATTTGGAAGACTGAGGCGGAAGGATCACCTGAGTCCAGCAGGTCAAGGTTGCGGTGGCCATGAGCATGTCACTGTGCTCCAGCCTGGGTGACAGGGTGAGACTCTGACTCAAAACAAAAAAAAAAGAAAGAAAAAAAGAAAATGATCTTGGGAAAATTATGTAAGCTTGAGGTTGGACGGGGACGTAAGCAGCGTGGTTATTAATATTCTGATATCTCCTCCTACCTCTCCAGGCCTCCAGTTTTGTCTATATTAGGACTATTGTCTCACTAATATATCCTATCCTTTAGTGCTTTCCCCTGAGGAGTCATCCAGTCACAGTCGACAAGCCACATATTGTTTTGCCCCAGCATCATCATTGAGATCTCACAAACTCAAAGAAAATCCCGTCCCCGAGAGGTCAGCTGTGAAATGACAGCTATCTTCTGTACTGCCACCTCCTCCTGCTTTGATACACCCTGACAGACCGGCTGCTGGCTGTGTTTCTGAGTCCCCTGGGTGCGCTTTGAATACCCATGCCTTTTATAAGCACCGAGTCTGCCTTGGCTCATGGGAGAATTGCTTCATTCCCGGCAGGCAAAAGGGCAGGAGGTAGGAGCCTAGAGTAATTTCTCTAGAGAACTTGTTGCCAGTGTAGGAACTGCATTAGAGAATTCTGTGGCACAAGCTAATCCTTCTGTATGTGTTCAGTTTCCCTCAAGAAAACAATGTGGCTGAAATGGGTACTAGATGGGCCACGAGATGCCTCTGGGGTCTGCGTGAGCACAGGTCCTCCTGCAAGGGCAGCCCTTTGAGGAATCCTTCTGCCTGGTTTGATCTAAGAAATATGCCTGGCATGTTGCATCTTGGCCCTTAACACTAAAAACGTGGTAGTAAACGGGCAAAATGCCCAACAACCTGAATTCCTTTAAGTTTAACTAGGGGGTGAAAGAACAGAAGAGGCTAAATCTTAATTCTCAGAAGGACTTAAATCTTTTCCCTGATTCACATTGTTTGGTGTGAGTTTACGGTTTTGGGAGAAGGTCTCTGCATAGGGACATACTAAAATAACATTATGGATGGAAAGTATATCCAAATGGGTGCCCAGAGAAGACATTGGAATCCCTAGATCTCTGGTGCATATATTGAGCTCTTTTTAGAAAATGATGGATGAGAGTGGATGGGGAAGGAAATTAATATAATATAATGGGCTATAAACAGAACTGATTAGTCTAATATAGTAAAAGGAGAGAAGTTCCACTTTTCAAATAGTCTGTTTAATAGTAGCAGTGCTAGGTTCTAACCTCAGACCTTCCACTGATTTGTCATGTTATTAAATCTTAGTGAGCTTTGGTTTATCTGTGACCTCGTTTGTAAGGCTCCTTTTAAATCTAAAATTGACTTCATAGTTGAACATAAGCCATAAATAAGGGTACTTAACTCAAAAGCATCACAAAATATAATTTAAATGTAATTCTGAAAGTAGATGGGAATCTGGCAAAATGTCTTTATAAAGCTAGTATCTATGTATTTTAGGAAATCTGCAATTTATGACAGAAAATATATATGTTTTGAAAGGACAAAGAGCATTTCACCTCAGGCCAACAATCTTAAAAATTACTTTCAAAACCAACTTTGAAATAACTTTCAAAACCAAAGTAAATTTAGTGAGCATATTTATTAGCATAAATTCATTTGTTGTATAAATATACCTATAAGTAATAAAATAGTTCAATTTTCATATTATACATGTTTTCATTTTCAGTTGGTTTTCTCTCCCATTAGAAAATTCCTAGGAAAAGGAATGATGCTATACTATTTTACCAAAACTTGTGTGAAGTATGTGAATTCTCAGTTATAGTAATAATTTTGATTTATGTGTGTTTATATGATTGTGGATTAATATGCCACTTCATATTTTAGTATTAGTTTATGTGTATTATGTGACTGGTCATTATGTTAAATTTTAATTTGCATACTAATGAAAGATAAATATGTTCTCTTTTTTTTTTTTTGAGTTGGAGTCTCACTCTGTCACCCAGGTTGGAGGGCAGTGAAACGTTCACAGCCTCTGCAGCCTCAACCTGCTGGTCTCAGGTGATCCTTCTGCCTCAGCCTTCTAGGTAGCTGGAACTACAGGTGTATGCCACCACGCCTGGCTAATTTTTTTGGTTTATTGTAGAGACAAGGTCTTGCCAAGTTGCCTAGGCTGGTCTCGAACCCCTGGACTCAGGCAGTCCTCTCACCTCAGCCTCCCAAAATGCTGGGATGACAGACGTGAGCCACCACGCCTGGCGTTTTCTTTCAATTAAAACAGATTTGTACTTATGTACTGTCTTAGGTTCATCCATCATTCCTGAAGGCGGGGTTTAGGTTTGTACCATGTATATGTTCGTAGGTAGAACAGCACCAGTTGTTCATCACTTCCTGGTCTGCTGCTCTCTGATGTGGAGTCGACTGGCTCAGGGACGTATGCGTCTGCTTCTAAGGCTCTTATCTTTTTTTTTTTTTTTTTTTTGAGTTGGAGACTCACTGTGTTGCCCAGACTGGAGTGCAGTGGCATGCTCATGGCCACTACAGCCTCGACCTGCTGGGCTCAGGTGATCCTTCTGCCTCAGCCTTCCAAGTAGCTGTAAACATACACATGCTGTATTATGCCCCGATAATTTTTTGGTTTATTGTAGAGATGAGGTCTTGCCAAGTTGCCCAGGCGGGTCTCGAACCTGTGGGCTCAAGGCAATCCTCTCACCTCGGCCTCCCAAATTGCTGGGATTATGAGCTCTTACCTTAAGCAGGTTGGTAAAACTAAAAACAGGGTAGCCATCAGAAAATGAGAACAGAACTTTGTTTTTAATGGTAAAACAGAAAACAATTCCTTACGCGATACTAACCTCTGGGGAAATCGTTTAATAATATTTTCTTTAGTTTTGCTGAAGTTAAGTATTCTAACCTGAAATAAATTATTTTTCTGGGTGCATTTACCAATGTAAATTTTTTTTCCCCAAATAATTTAGTAGTTTGAGGTGAATTTTTTTTTTTTTTTTTGCTAAGGGAGGATGGTGGGAGGATTTGTGAAATATTGTGAATTATAAAGAAGGAAATAATCATCCCTAGTCCTAGATTCCAAAACTAGAAATTGTTAGCATTTTTGCATGTTAACTTCCTTGTTATCATGAAACATTTCAAATGTACATGAAGACAGTGAAGCCTCACCTATCCCATCATTCAGTTTTAACTATGGCCAGCCTGGTTCTTCTCTGCTCTCAATCATTTCCCTGTCCCTTCCCTTTTTTTTGGAGCAAATTCCAGACATTGTACCATTTTATCCATAAATATTTCAACTCAGTTGCTTTTACAAGTATCATTTTGAAACATTATAAAAATGTAGTTTCCTTAAAAACAAAGAAAGTTAAATTCTTCCTTTGATCTCTCCCTGACCTGAGACTATCATTTCCATCTGTGGCCCTATTATTGGATATGATGAAAGAATACATAGACATATTTGAATGTAGTATATATAATGTTATATTTTAAAAATATGAATATAAATAAACAGCTTATTCCATAACTCTCAATTCTATTTTAGAGATAGGGATTGTCAGTCTTTTTTTTTTTTAAGAGATGAGGGTTTATGGTATTTTCTTAAAAAAATATATACACAAATATATATAAAACAGATGTATATTTCATAAGTTTATAATGATATTTTATTTTTATTTATTTTTTATTTTTTATTTCAATGGCTTTAGACTTTAGGGGTTACAAATAGTTTTCAGTCTGGGCTCTAAGAGCACCCACCACAATAATAGTGGGAGAATTCAGCACTCCACTGACAGCAATAGACAAATCATCGAAGCAGAAAGTCAACAAAGAAACACTAGAGTTCAACTGAACTCTATAGCACGTGGAACTAATAGACATCTACAGAACATTCCATCCCCAAACTGAAGAATATACATTTTTCTCATCAGCACATGGAACATTCTCCAAAACAGACCATATAGTAGGCCACAAATCAAGTTTCAATAAATTCAGAAAAATCAAAATCACATCAAGCACATTTTCAGATGACAGTGGAATAAAACTAGAAATTAACTCTAAGAAGAACTTGTAAAACCAAACAAAAGCATGGAAGTTAAATAATTGGCTTCTGACTGATCCTTGGGTCAACATTCAAAACTCCTTGAAACAAATGACAATAATGAAACAAGTTATTAAAACCTCTGGGATGTGGCCAAAGCTGTGCTCAGAAAAATATTTATAGAGCATAATACCTATATTAATAGGACTGAAAGATCACATATCAACATCTTAAAGAACTAGAAAAACATGAAAAACACCAAACTGAAAGCTTGCAGAAGAAAATAAATAATGAAGATTAGAGCAGAACTAAATGAATTGAAATTTAAAAAAAATACAAAGGATCAATGAAACAAAAAATTGGTTCTTTGGAAAGTTAAAATTGACAGACTGCTAATTAGATTCATTAAGAAAGATAAAGGCTCAAATCTGAAATGAGGATGGAGACTTTACAGCTGATATGATAGAAATTCAAAAGATCATCCTAGATTATTATGGACACCTCTATGCAAACAAATTAGACAATCTAGAGGAAGTGGATAAATTCTTAGAAACATACAATCTCCCAACCTTGAATCCAGAAGAAATAGAAACCTGAACAGACCAATAATGAGTAGAGAGATTAAAACAGTAATCAGAAGTTTCCCTACAAAAAAAGTCCAGGATCTGATGAACTCACAGCTGAATTCTACCAGACCTCCAAAGAACTGGTACCAAGGTTACTGAAGCTATTCCACAAGATTCAAGAAGAAGGGATCCTCCCTAAGTCATTGTATGAGGCCAGTACCACTCTGATTCCAAAGCCAGGAAAAGACACAACCAAAAAAAAAAAAAGAAAAAAAAAAAGAAAACTATAAACCAATATTCCTTATGAACACAGACACAAAAATCCTTAACAAAATCTTAGCAAACCAAATTCACAACAAATTAAACAACAACAACAACAACAAAACACCATGACCAAGTGGGTTTTAGTTTAGGGATGCAAGAGTGGTTCAACATATGCAAGTCAATAAATGTATTCCATTACATGAAAAACAAGCCAAAATTAAAAGAAAAAATCATATGATCATTTCAATAGATGCAGAAAAAGCATTTGATAAAATCCAGTATCCCTTCATAAAAACCCTTAGCAAAATAGGCATAGAGGGAACATGCTTCAAAATAATAAAAGCCATATACGACAAACCCACAGCCAATGCCATCTTGAACAGAGAAAAGTTGAACATATTCCCCCTCATAACTGGAACAAGGCAAGGACACTCACTGTAACCACTTCTATGCAACAAAGTATTAGAGTCCTAGCTAGAGCAAGAAAAAGAAATAAAGCATATCCAAATTGGAAAAGAAGAAATCAAACTATCTCTGTATGCTGAAGATCTTATACTTAGAGAATCCTAAAGACTCCTCCAAAAGACCCCTGGCCTTGATAAATGAATTCAGAAAAGTTTCAGGATACAAAATCAACACACAAATCAGCACAGCTATACACCAATAACAACCAAGCTGAGAAGCAAGTTAAGAACTCAATTCCATGATAGCCAATAGCTGCCAAAAAGAGAAAATACCTAGGAATATATTTAAATAAGGAGGTGAAAACCTCTACAAGCCGGGCTCGGTGGCTCAGCCTGTAATCCTGCGCCTTTGGGAGGCTGAGGTGAATGGATTGCCTGAGCCCGCGGGTTCGAGACCCGCCTGGGCAAGCAAGACCTCATCTCTACAGTAAAATCAAAAAATTAGCCGGGCGTGGTAGCGCGCGCCTGTAGTTCCAGCTACTTGGAAGGCTGAGGTGGAAGGATCGCCGGAACCCACAGGTCGAGGCTGCGGTGGCCGGGAGTGGCCACTGCACTCCAGTCTGGGTGACAGAGTGAGACTCCAACTAAAAAAAAAAAAAACAACAAAAAAAACAAAAACGAAAACCTCTACAAAAGAACTACAAAACTCTGATGAAAGAAATCGGAGAGGACACAAACAAATGGAGAAACATCCCATGTCCATGGATTGGAAGAATCAACATTACCAAAATGATGATATTACCCAAAGTAATTTACTGATTCAATGCAGTGCCTATCAAACTACCGATGTCATTTTTCACAGAATTAGAAAAATCCTAAAATTTAAATACAAATAAAGAAGAATCAGAATAGCCAAAACAATCCTAAGTAAAAAGAACAAAGCTAGAGGCATCATGTTGCCTGACTTCAAATTATACTACAAAGCTGTGGTAGCCAGAATAGCATGGTACTGGTATAAAAGCAGGTACATGGACACTTTGTACTCATAAGTCATATATCTGAAAAGGAAAAATATTGAGAATCTTCAAAGAACTCAAACAAATCAGCAAGAAAAAAAAAAAGTGGAGTGCTGAATTCTCCCACTGTTACTGTATTGCTATCTTTTTTAAAAATTTTTATTTTTTAGGTCTAGTCAAATTTGTTTTATAAAGCTAGGGGCTCTTGTGTTAGGTGCATAAATATTTACAATTGTTATGTATTCTTGTTGGATTGATTGCTGTATCAATATATAGTAACAATTTTTTTTTTTTACTGTTGTTAATTTAAAGCCTGTTTTAGCTGATATGAGAATGGATATTCCTGCTCATTTTTGGTTTCCATTTGTGTGGAATATTTTTCCCCCACTCCTTTATGTGAGTCTCTTGGAGGCAGCAGATATTTGGTTTGTGTTTTTTAATCCATTAATGCCAGTCTGTATCTTTTTACTGGGGCATTGAGACCATTTACATTCAGAGTAAGTAATGATATGTAAGGTACTATTCCATTTATCATCCTGGTTGTTATCTGGTTGCTTTATTTATTTATTTTCTCAATTGTATTCCATTACATCTGTGAACTATGATTTCCAGCATTTTTCTTCTGGTGTATTTTGATCTTTTGTTTCAGTATTTTGAAATACTTTGAGTATTTGTTGTAGAGTCAGTCTAGTGGTGACAGACTCCCTAAGCATTTGCTTTTCTGCGAAGGATTTTATTTCTCCTTCACTTATGAAACTTAGTTTTGTGGGATACCAAATCTTTGACTGTTATTCTGTTTTAGGAGATTAAAGATGGTGTACCAATCATTTCTGTCTTGCAGTATTTCTTCTGAGAAATCTGCTGTTAGTCTGATAGGTTTACCTTTGTAAGTTATTAGATGCTTTTGTCACTGCTCTTAAAATACTTTCCTTCACATTAACTTTACCTAACTGGATGATTACATGCCTTGGGGGTGACCTTTTTTGCAATGAATGTTTTGGGGCTTCTTTGTGGGCTTTTTGTATCTGGATGCTTAGGTATCTATCTGGCAAGGCCTGGGAAGTTTTTCTCTATTATTCCCTCAAACAGGTTTTCCAAACCTGTTGCTTTCTCTTGTTCCTCAGGAACACCAGTGAGGTTTAGCTTTCAACATTTTACATAACCCTACATTTCTTGGAGACTTTATTTATTCTCTTGATTCTTTTTTCTTTATTGTTGTCTGATTGGGTAAATTCAAAAACATTTTCTTCAGATTCTGAGTTTCTTTCTCCTGCTTGTTCTAGTCTACTGTTAAAAATGCTCACTGCATTTTGTACTTCCCCAAAAGATTCTTTCGTTTTCAGAATTATGGCTTTTTTTTTAAAGGTGTCATTCTCTTTGGATAATTTTTCATTCATGTCCTGAATAGCTTTCTTAAATTTTGTTACGTTGGCTTACAATTTTCTCCTGACGTTCATTGATCAGTTTTGTAATTAATCTTTTGAATTCTATGTATGGAATTTAAAAATTTTCATTTTGGTTAAGATCCATAGCTGAAGAATTGGTGTGGTCTTTTGGGAATGTTGGAGAACTCTGGTTTTTCATATTGTTAGAATTATTTTTATGGTTCCTTCTCATTTGGGTAGATGATTTCTTCTTATTTTAGATTGGCAGGGGGCTAATGTAGGCACTCTATGGTTCCCTTGGTTATATATAGCCTTGGTGTGGTAAGTTTCTCAATTGCCAACTGTAGCAGTCCTGTGCTGGGTACCTGCACTGGCTGATGGTGTCCCGAGTGACTGGAGTGTCTTGGAAAGTGGTGTTAGCTGGGGTTTGGGAACAGGCTTTCCCCCAAAGCTGTGGTATCTGATGTGGTAGACTGTACTGGACCTCCAGACAGGAGATGGCACTTGTATGAGAAAGCCAGCTGCGGTGGTTACGGGGGATTCTCCTTGGTGATTGTTGCTCCAAAGAAGTACCCAGCCAGCCTATGCAGAGGCAGGCGTCTGGGGATTCCCCATGTTCTCTATCTGTTTTGAGCCTTCAAGGGGAATGCAAGAGAAAGGAATTGAAGAACCTGACAAGTGTGCCCTCTTGGCTTACCCCAGTGGGGATTAGGAGGAAGTCCCAGGCCACTGGAGTAGTGCTGTTATGCAGGTTGGGCACAGAAGGGAGTGAGAGGTTGCTGTGGCCATGCATCCCACCTGGCTCCCTCATTGGCCTCAGGCAATCTGTGATCTGCATGTCAATTGCATTTGGCTTCATGACCTCAGGTGTTCTCAGGAAACCTGCCCAGTCAGGAAAACAGTCTGCAGCTACAGAGTTTGTCTTTGGGGTCTGTTTCCCCCCAGACTGACTAGAAATCAGATGCACCACCCACAAGGGTTGATTCCTGGAAAATGGCAGCTGGTACTGCTCCAGACTTTGTTTTTTCTTGCACCACTCCACACGGGCTTCTGCAGAGCACAGCTGTGGATAAGTTAGTTTCCTGCGAGGGACTGGAGTCCCATAAAGATCAGGGGTCTCTGCAAGTTTGTGGCAGGAATATGGAACTCCTGAATTATGCTTACTCTCCTTCCCCATGGTGTCTGGAGGCTGTTGTGGACTGTGGTGGTGCAGGCAGGAGTCTGGCCTGTTCCAGCCCAGGTGGATGGATGTTTTTCTTCCTCTTTGCTCTAAGTGGTTATTATTACTCCTTTGGAGAGTCATGGGGCATGGTGCTGGACCTATTCCTCTCTGGATGCTGAGGAAATGCTATCTGGTTTTCCCTGGAAAAGAAACTCACTCTAGCTTCCTCATGTCGGCCATCTTAATCCTCTATATGGATTATAAATCTCTTCTTTAATAAATGAGTCTCACCAATTCATATTTGTTGTGAATATGGATATCTAGATTTATTTCACCCCATCCCGTTTTGTGATTTCGCTTACTATGCTTTTTCTTTCTTCATTCCCAACATTTTTTCGATTGCTTGAGGGTTTTTTGTTCCTCTTTTTTCTTCTTGGTATATAAATTACATAGAGTCTCTTTCTGTTTTATTAGTGGTACCATACGTTTTTACCATGCATATCTGGCTTATTTTTCTAGTGGAGTTTGAAGTAAGAGCATTTTTATCCTCCTATGAATAGAATATTTTAGTCAGAAATATTTTTAGTATTTGTAAATACTGTTCACTGTTACTATGGTTTTATTTATATAGTGAAACTTGTCAGTTAGATCCTGCATTCTTTTTTTTAATAGCAAATTTATGTTTTGTTTGGTTGCAACCTAGTGACTTTTCTCAGTCTCTGAGCAACAGGATACTTCATAGCGTTTCCTTTACCCATCATAGTAGGACCTTCTTTATGCCTTGTTTTTCTGATGTAACTATGTCTTGTGGGAATCTTAATTATCTTAGTGGTCCTATTAAAGTTGTCTTTGCTTGTAAGCCTTCTCACATCTTTATTAAAAGTAGAGTTCCCAAATAAAACAAAGGAAGAAGGACATTTTGTAAGCAGGGTTACTTGAAGGGCTGGTTTGTTTAGGATGTGGTGATATGGTGTTATACCAAAGCAATCTGTAATAGCTAGGTGTGTTTGAATGGACCAAACAAAGTCTCATACCAAGTACCTCTGGCAAAGTGGAGTTCCCTGTAAGAATGGATGTCAGTGATTGTACATCTGTAGGGACCAATTACCCTGTTTTCCTCCAATGGCTGTATCGGATCTCCCAAGGAATGCCTGCCTCTCTTATTGTCAGCTGTATTGTCTCTGTAGACTGACTTGTTTTTGCTGTCTGAGGACTTTGACTTGCATGTACCCCATTTTGGTTTCATAATCCCTTACTCAGATTTCTTCGAACTTACCTTCTTTTTACTTAATCTCTCATGCTTTACCACTAACAATTGGCTTATATTTTGACTATTTTTTAAGTTCCTTTATTTTATTTTATTTTATTTTTGAGTCAGAGTCTCACTTTGTCACTCAGTCTGGAGGGCAGTGGCACGCTCCCAGCCGCTACAACCTTGGCCTGCTGGGCTCAGGCGATCCTTTTGCCTCAGCCTTCCAAGTAGCTGGAACTACAGGTACGCCCAGCTAATTTTTTGATTTATTTTAGAGATGTGGTCTCGCCAAGTTGCCCAGGCTGATCTCGAACCTGTGGGCTCAGGCAGTCCTCTCACCTTGGATTCCCAAAGTGCTGGGATTATAGGCGTGAGCCACCATGCCCTGCGTTAAGTTCCTTAGAGAGACTCCAGCCCACCTTCACCTTTCAGGTCGGCACTGAGATTGGTTTCTGTTGGGTAGGGAGCTCAACTCTGCTTCCCTTTGTTATGATTGAGGGACAGGTATGAAACATAATGCATAATAGCATATTCCTTGTCAAGGTGCTATGGAAAAGTTGAAATCTGTATTAGTCAGGTTGGGCTGCTGTAACAGATTATGTAGACTAGGAGGGTTAAACAACACACATTTATTCTCACAGTTTTGGGGGTTGTGAAGTCTAAGTTCAATGTCTGGCAGTTTAACTTCTGGAGAGGGTGCTCTTCCTGGCTTGCAAATAGCTACCTTCTTGTTTTGTTCTTGCATAGCCTTTCCTTGGTGCTTAAGCAACACATGCACATGGGTGGGGGGGTTGATTTTTCTCTCTTCTTCCTATAAGATCACCAATTTTATTGGATAAGGGTACCACCCTTTTGATCCCCTTTGACCTTAATTGTTTCTGAAAAGACCTACCTTCAGTATCAGTCACATTAGGAGTTAAGGCTTCAACACAGGAATTTTGGGGCAACACAATTCAGCCCATAGCAGCATCATAGAGTATTAATATTCAGCCATTCAAACTCCTGGCGGGGACAGATATTTCTAGAACAGTCACAGCATTCACCTGTTCCTTTTAGTATTCCTGTTCAATCAGTAGCTCGGGCAGGAGAGGTGGGATTTATCCTAGACTCATCTCTCTTACCTTCACATCACCCCATCTTATTACTTCTTCTAACTAATTCTGGAATCTGTCTTCCATTTTCGTTTATTTTCCCTTTTATCTCTATTTTTGAAAATGCCCCTTACCTGGTCACCTTATTCCCAGCATCTCTTGCTTTTTATATGTCTTCCACGAAATTACCAGAATGATCTTTCTTAAACCAATCTGGCCATATTGCTCACTTTGCCACAATAAACTTCAAATTAAATCTAAATTCTTTAAAAATGGTATGCAGCGCCCTCAGTAATTTGACTTTTACCCATATCTTCAGCCTCATCTCCTCTGTCTTTCTTTTCCCTTTAGCCCTAATTCAAGTAATGGATAAGAAACTACTTGTATTGCTGAGAAATACCATGCACTTTTGCCTTTATGTGGGGAACTTATCACACCTTTTGCTTTAATTACTACCTAATCTTTAGAACTCTATGCAGGGCTCTGTGAGTCTAAGAAGCTTTTCCTGACTCTTCAGGTTGGGTTGAGTATTCCTCTTCTGAGTTTCTGAATTTTAATTTTCTGTTTACTTTTTTTCTTCACCATTAACTTGCATGAGAGTTTCTAGACTGTATCATCATTTCTCTAATTCTGCCACCGGACAACATACTTGTCAGTCATCTGGGCACCCAATGTGCATTTGCAGAATCAGTAAATAACAGAATTTGAATTCTTTCCTAACCCTTTGACCTCCTCACCATGTTTACTTTGGACAGGTGATTTATCTTATGGTTTTATAAAGGAAAGAGAAAAATATCAATCAATAATTGGGCTAAGTTATAAAGCTGGGGTTCCTTGATTCTTGATTTTCTCTCATTTTTGAGGGGTAAAATAGAGTTAATAAATTATATTCTTACTGAAGAAGTTTGAGAAGATTTATAAATGTCAACTTGAAAATAAAAATTGTATTCATGAGTGCTTTTTTGATCCAATCTTATAAAAATGAGCGAGAAGTTCAAAAGAACAGATGCTACAAAAAGGCTGAGTGTTTTTTTGTTGGATGACTGCATGATGTTAGTGGGTGCTGTGACGTTTCTGTGCTTTTGGATCGATGGCTCAGTAGTGGTATCCAAAAGTAGAAATTATGACTGAAAGTGTAAGTATTGTTGTCATGGACAATTGAACTTACAACAAGTTATCTGCAGCTGATTACAACCATGCTTTTGTCGGCTAACTTCAGGTAGTGCTGAGGCAGCTATGAATGAAACAAATGCTAAATTTAAATGCAGTAACAGATGCTGAGCAACTTTGACAAGCTGCAAGCCATTGAAGCAAGCTCTTTTAATGTTGTATTTCTTTTGCAGTCAGAATTGTTTAAGATAACTAGAAAATTGTATGTATTGGGGGCAGTTCTCTTCATAGAGTTATTTTTAGCATAAAACATATTTTCACACGTTAGTTGCCATATAATCTTCATCAGACAGAATGATTTGTGTTATTTCAAACACTGATTCTCTACTACATAAAAGCTGTGTCTACATATCACCAGTACAACTTGTTGAAAAGTAAAATGATTAGCCAATTAATCAGTTCCTGTTTGTAAGTAACACCAAATTTTCTATTTGATTTGCTCTAGTGTTATCAACCAGTAGTTGGGAAATTATATAGATGGTCGCAGGTAAAATATTTGGAGATTTATTAAGGATTTGGCAACTCTGTCATTTTATTTTATTTTTTACCGGAAGCATGAAAGCTGAAATGATTTTATAAATTTAATTTTTTTCCTAAGCTAACAAGTACATAGTAGGATTGTCAGATAAAATAACAAATCCCCAGTTAAGTTTGAATTTCAGATAAATAGCAAATTAGTTTTTAGTGTAAATGTGTCCTAAGTGTGACATGGGACATACATTACCAAATTATTCATTTACTTGAAATTCAAATTTAGCTGGCCATCTTGTATTTTTATTTGATAAATGTGGCAACCTTATATTAAGATATGAAATTTAAAAACCACAAAAGGAATGCAGTGCAAAGAAAGTTTTTCTCAGTGTCCTCTCACCCTGCCAAATTTCACTATTATTATTTTTGAAAAACTTGAGCCAGGCTCGGTGGCTCAGCCTGTAATCCTGCGCCTTGGGAGGCTGAGGTGAATGGACTGCCTGAGCCCGCGGGTTCAAGACCCGCCTGGGCAACTTGGCGAGACCTCATCTCTACAATAAATAAAAAAAATTAGCCGGGAGTGGTAGCGCACGCCTGTAGTTCCGGCTACTCGGAAGGCTGAGGTGGAAGGATCGCCGTAGCCCAGCAGGTTGAGGCTGCGGTGGCCGGGAGTGGCCACTGCACTCCAGTCTGGGGGTCGGTTTGAGCCGCCAACTAAAAAAAAAAAAAAAAAAAAAACAAGAAAAACTTGTAGAAATAGCCTATATTTTTAAAATATATGCCTTTCATTTTTTACTTATATAAGCATTATCCCTATCCCTCTATACAAATAGTAGCAACTTAATATATTGTCCTGCACCTTTTTTTTTTTAAAGTGAATTTGACAATATATTTTCGCCATGTGATTTTTGCAAGGCTATATGGAAAATACGGGGTAGTGTGATAGTTTGCCCTTTGAAATTAGATGCAGTAGGGTTCAAATCCAAGTTCTTCCTCTTACTAACGCTGTGACCTTGAGTAAGACCTCGACCTCTCCTCCTCTCTGTTGTGTTACCTGGAAATTAGGATCTTGTGCC
Source organism: Tarsius wallacei (assembly GCA_963574415.1). Lineage (NCBI taxonomy): Eukaryota > Metazoa > Chordata > Mammalia > Primates > Tarsiidae > Tarsius > Tarsius wallacei. The sequence goes on from CAUYQG010004327.1 coordinate 15,353, forward strand.
AGAGGATATTGTGGGAAACAAGATGGTCAGAGCCCCCACTTGCATGATGTAATGTGTGCAAATTGCACTGGTCTAATGCAGTGGTGCCAGACAGATACTGAATTCATTGAGACATTATTGAAATGTCTTGTAGTTCTGAGTGCTAAGGCTAGAGAAACAGACTTTAGGCTCAGTTATAACCAAATAGTGACATGGCTGTAAGCAGAATACATGAACCACAGCTAGAGGAGAACTAGTATTTTCTACACAATTTGAATACAATTTCCCTCTCACCTCCTTTGGAACATGAGGGATACATTCCAAGATCCCAAGTAGACGCCTGAAACTGAGGAGAGTGCCGGGTACTAAATATAGAGGCCTATCATGTTTTGTTACACTTCATTTTATTATGCTTTGCCTTTGTGTCTTTTCACAAATTGAAGATTTGTGGCCACCCTGCATCAAACAAGTCTGTTGCTGCCATTTTATCTAACAGCCTGTGCTCACTTTGTGTCTCTGTGACACATTTTGTTAATTCTTGTAATATTTGAAGCTTTTTGTTATTATATTTGATGTGGTGATATGCGATCTGTGACCTTTGATGTTAAGACTCCTTATTTTGGGGCACCGCAAGCCACAACCATATAAGATGACAGACCTAGTCCATAAATAGTATGTGTTCTGACTGCTCCATTCACCAGCTTTTCTTTCTCTCTCTCTCTCTCTCTCTGTCTGTCTCTCTCTCTCTCTCCCCTTGGGCCTCTTTATTTCCCGACATATTGAAACAATACTGAACACAATATTAAAATTAGGCCATTTAATAACCCTAATGGCCTCTAAGTGTTCAAGTGAAGGGAAGAGTTGCACCTCTCTCACACTTGAAATCAAAAGCTAGCAATGATTAAACTTGATGAGGAAGGCATGTTGAAAGACAAGCAAGGCCTCTTGTGCCAAACGGGTAGCGGAGTTGTGAACGCAAACAGAAAAGTTCTTGAAGTGCTACTCTAGTGAACACCCGAATGAGAGGTGAAATAGTTTTGTTGCTGAGGTGGAGAAAGTTGTAGTGGTCTGGAAAAACCAAACCAGCCACGGCATTCTCTTAAGTTAATGCCTAATCCAGAGCAAGACCCTGACGCTCATCAATTTGGGGATGGCTGAGAGAGGTGTGGAGCTGCAGAAGAAAAGCTAGACGTGAACAGAGGTTGGTTCATGATGTTTCAGGACAGTAGCTGTCTCCATAAAATAATCGGTCCAAGGTGAAGCAGCAAGTGCTGATGGAGAAGCTGCACCAAGTTATTCAGATGATCTTGCTGAGATCATTGATGACTTTCAGCATAGATGAAACAGCCTTCTACTGAAGAAGATGCCATCAAGGACTTCCATAGTTACAGAAAAAAAGTCAGTGCCTAGCTTCAAAGCTTCAAAGGACAAGCTGACTTTCCTGTTGGGGGTTAGTGCAGCTGATGACTTTAAGTTGAAGTCAGTGCTCAGTTACCATTCTAAAGATTGTAGGACCCCTAAGATTTATGCTAATCTCCTCTGCCTGTACTCTCTGTAAATGGAGCAATAATGCCTGGATGGTGCCACATCTGTTTACAGCATGGCTTACTGAATAGTTTAAGCCCACTATGGAGACCTACTGGTGACAGAAAAAGATTCCTTTCAAAATATTACTGCTCATTGACAGTGCACCTGGTCACCTAAGATCGCTGACAGAAATGTACAAGGCAATTGATGCTGTTTTCATGTCTTCTAATGGAACATCCATTCTGCAGCCCATGGATCAAGCAGTACATTTGATTTTCAAGTCTTGTTTTTTATGTTTGTTTTAGTTATTTTATTTTTTTTTGTGTTGGAGTCTCACTCTGTCACTCAGACTGGAGTGCAGTGGCTGCTCCCAGCCACCGCAGCCTCGCCCTGCTGGGCCCCGGCGATCCTTCCACCTCAGCCTCTCAAGTAGCTGGAACTACAGGTGCGCGCTACAGTGTCCGGCTAATTTTTTGATTTATTGTAGAGATGAGGTCTCGCCAAGTTGCCCAGGCGGGTCTCGAACCCGCAGGCTCAGGCAATCCACTCACCTCATGAGTGACCTTGTAACTTGTAGGTTACCTCTCTCTCACATCGTGAATACTGCATATCTTTCTGAATTACCTTTTCATAGAGGAAAGAGATGAAAATTTTTTGTGCATACCCTCATATATACAATTTTAATCTTTCAAGACTTTATAAATATCATTCACTTGTAAACAGAGAGCCAGATTCAGTTATCAAGGGCATATAGTTAGTAAGCAGCCAATTGAAATTTAAATTCAGGTAAGAGGACTCTCTAGTCCAGTGTTTTCCACCTTTTTCACATCAGGGACCAGTTTTGTTGAAGACAATTTTTCAACCTACTGGGAGTTTGGGGGTGGGGCACTGGTTTTAGGATGATTCAAGCACATAGCATTTATTGGGCACTTTATATCTGTTATGATTACATTGTAATATATAATGAAATAATTGCACAACTCACCATATAAAAGGTGTGGATGGAAGTTGTAAATAAAAATAATGGGCAGACCTCGTGCAGACTAAAATAAGTGTTGGATTCTGACTTAAAGCCTGCCCCCAAATGCAGCTGTGCAATTGGAACACGACTCACCTGCCACTCACAGAGAGGGTTTTGATATGAGTCTGCAAGCAGTGGACTTATGATAGTCTCTGTGCAGTCCAGCATCACTGCTCATGTTCATCTGTATTTGAGCCGCTCTCCAGTGCTAGCATCACCGCCTCAGCTCCACCTCAGGTCATCAGGCATTCCATTCTCATAAGGAGTGTGCAACCTAGATCCCGCGCGTGAGCAATTCACAACAGGGTTTGCGCTGCTATGAGAATCTAATGCCACCACTGATCTGACAGAAGACAGAGCTCAGGCAGTAGTGCAAGCTATGGGGAGTGGCTACAAATACAGAACAAGCTTTCCTCACGGGTTTGCTGCTCACCTCCTGCTGTGCAGTCCTGTTTCTAAGAGGTACCAGTCTGTGGCCGAGGGGTTGGGGATCCCTCCTCTAGTCTGTGCTTCTTCATTGCTGTCGTGCTTCCTCCTGGGCTATTCAATTAAATATGCCTATGTAGACCTGGGCTTTCTTATAGTGAGGAGTTTTTATTTTATTTTTCAATTGCTAGATGTTAATTTGTTTGAAGGGGGATCTAATAGTAAGTTGTTTTCATGAAGGTGTATTATATTCTCCTTGTCAATAAGAATAGAAGCTATCACCAGTTTACCTTTTAAGATTGTCCAGTATTAGGCCTCATAAAACCATGTGATGCCTGGCATTGGAATACTTACCTATGTGGACTACTCAGCATTAATCATCACTATAGTTGTGTTCCATAGTTGTGAGCTCTGCTGTGAGCTGCAAATTGGCATGGTTCATTGATCTCATTTAGCACAATATAGCCAATGAGTAAGATTGTCTTAGAAAATGGAGGTTGAGATGAGAGGCCCCTTGCTTGAGGCCATACTGCTACTTAGGTTTCAACTCCAAGTCAGAGCCAGTGCCCTCTTTTCTTGATACGAGGATACTTTCTAAAACAAATGCCAGTAGTTGAGCTATTTGACATTAGAAATGACGTGGATGTTTCAAATAGTCTATTCTAAACTGGGATAAGGAACATTAATAAGTACTGTTCTCTGTCATTACACAGAGCTAATTGCAGGCATTGCTGTTCCGTACATCTGCTCATCTGTATCACATGCTTTCTTTTTTTTGCCAAATGTATTTTGTCTTAAAGAGGTAACGGGGGTGACTTGGTTTTTTTCTTAGAGAAATTCCCAGTTTCTTCTTCCAGGTGAAGAATGAGAACGTATGGTGTAGACTCCTTTTCTCTGTTGAAGGGACGACTGACTGACTTACCTCCTCAGGGTTTTGTGAGGCAGAGAATACATGGAATTCTATTCTGGATAGTTGTGCTGCCTTCGTGGACAGCAAAATTTGAAGATGGGCTAGTGACATGGACATTGGCAGTTCAAATCTGTATCCAGTACTTCAGAGAGTCTAGTTAAGAACCATCAGTTTTGAGATCAGCCTGGGCAACTTGGTGAGACCTCGTCTCTACAATAAATCAAGAAAAATGAGCCATGTGTGATGGCACGTGCCTGTGGTTCTGCTGAGGCGGAAGGATCACTTGAAGCCAGCAGGTCGAGACTGCAGTGCCTGTGAGCATGCCACTGCACTCCAGCCTGGGTGACAGAGTGAGACTCTGATTCAAAAAAAAAAAAAACTATCAGACACATGAGATGTGTGGGTTGAAGGAGTTGAGAAGATTTGTTTGAATGGGAAAGAGAGCATGATGGTCAGGGGAGTATTTTGGAAACTTTTGAAAAATTTTACACTATGATCTTTTGTTCAGTTTCTCGTTCATGATTTAATGTATTAGTTTCCAGTGGTTCAAGTGCTGCTTGAGTGTCACAATTTCTAACTGGCATCCGTGCATTGTCTCCCCAGTTAAAACTGAACCTTCAAGGGCAAGGTCACATCTACTTTTTACCATCTTGCCCACAGACTTTCTCATGCAGAGTTAAGTAAACTCCTTATTCTGTGGGTAAGAAGCTGTAAGCAAATCTCAGATTACAATGATCTGTTTCAAGAACCTCCTGCCATCTTATTTAAAAGAGAATTTAAACCTTATACCTTATTATATAAGTGTTATGGGCAATTACATGTAAGATAATTGTAAGCAAGTCCTAAAATGATTACTTTTTTGCCTATAAAGAGAACTATCTTAAGTTAAATCAACAAGAGTTTAAAATTACAGTTGTACCACCTACTTTTTAGAGTATTTAGTTTTAGAACATAATTATAAAGTTCTGATAAAACATAACCATTCCATTTTGTTTCTTTTCTCCTCAGAGTTCCATTTTAGTGGCCATTATTAATCATTGTACAGAAGAACACTGAACTTTGAAAAAAATGTTGGAAACCATTGGTAAGACTTATTCCTCTCTGCCTATTTTTATAAGAATTGCAACTCCTTCTACTGGGATTTTTGAAATATGGTACTTTCTACATAGCAGGATTCTGTCTATAGTAACTTAGATTTATTTAATTTATTATTATTATTTTTTTGAGTTGGAGTCTCACTCAGGTGCCCAGGCTGGAGTGTAGTGGCACAGTCTGGCCACCCCAGTGTTGACCTGCTGGGCTCTGGTGATCCTTCCACCTTGGCCTTCCAAGTAGTCAGAACTACAGGTGTGTGCTACCATGCCCAGTTAATTTTTGATATATTATAGGTCTTGCCAAGGTGCCTGGTCTTGAATCTGTGGTCTCAGGCAGTCTACTCGCCTCGGCTTCCCAAAGTGCTGGTTTGACAGGCTGAGCCACCGAGCCTGGCCATAACGTAGATTTAAAAAGTATTTAACTCACTAGGTTTGTACTAGGGCTGTGTTTCAGTTTTTGGGTGATTTTATGTGAAGTATTATAAAAAACACATTATTTGTGAGCAAAAGTTAAAAACATATGAGATGTTCTTCCAGTTACAGTTTGGGTAAAGCTTGATGTAAGCCCATTTCTGATTTATGATCCCAGTTCTGGTTAATGTTTATTTCTGGATAGCACCTGAAAGTTAGGCAATATTTTTAAAGAAGATCATTACTTTTATTTGTGGCAGAAAAAGTCCTACTAGGCTCTTGTTTTTAATTGATAAAGAGACCAGTAACACGCTGAAAATTTTCATTTAAGTGTAATCTCCACATGAGATAAATTAAGTTGAAATATCCAAATTTCCCAGACTCATGTGTTAATCGTTTTTCCACCCACCGCTCTTGGTTTAGAGAAACTAGTTTGCAGAACTATTTATAGGTATATCAGGTAGGACACACACCCGCAATCATCTGACACTCTAGTCCCTTACCTATAACAGAAAACTCTTTGGGTACAATTAATGGAAAGTGTCTGGATTTCACTCTGGCACCCTGATAATTATGGCATTACCTTGATGGCTGTGGGTAACGAGGGGCAGGGCGAGAGTGGTAGTGAAGAGTGAAGAAGCTGTTTCTGTGATCATGGGGATAATTTCTGTGTCTCTTCTTCCTGGGACTGTGCTGGTAATGAAGATGCACGGGAGAACCTTTCCTGTGTGACCCATTTTATACTGAATTCTCCTACTATAAAGGTTACTAGTCCACGTTGGAAAGCTCCTTATAACAGGGTGGAAAGGGGGAATAGAGAATTGTTTAAACCAATATTGTCTAGTCTTTATTCTGTTAGCTGCTATTACTGAGTTGCATGCCTTCTAAGAATTGACATGGAAATGAATGTTCGATTTGTATTCTGAGACACGAGAAAGATAACCCAGAGTAAAATGCTCATGTGTATCTATTTGTTCTTAAAATTATGCATATGAGTAAATATGGTTGGTTTTCATTTGTGTGTGTGTGTAAACTCGTGATCAACATCAATTCATGTTTTAATTACCCCATTTCTGTACAGTTTCAGATTTGGTGCTCTAGAAAGTCTCTGGTCATGATTTCCACATTTTTGCTTACTGTGATGTGGCAAATCTATTTTAATATGTATATGCTTGTTACTACAATGAATCTGTTAGGACATATATCTGAACAATCTCCATTTAAGAAAAACAAAACAAAACACATTGACTTCTAAGAAAGTGTAATTGTGTCTGCGTACTTATGTGTGTGTTTCAGGGAGATGTGTTTATTTATTTATTTATTTTTGAGTTAAGAGTCTCACTCTGTTGCTCAGGCTGGAGTGTAGTGGCGCGCTCATGGTACCACAGCCTCGACCTGCTGGGCTCAGGCGATCCTTCCGTCTCAGCCTTCCAAGTAGCTGGAACTATAGGCGTGTGCCACCATGTCCGGCTGATTTTCAGATTTGTTGTAGAGACAAGGTTTCCCTATGTTGCTCAGGCTGGTCTCTAATCGCTGAGCTCAGGTAATCCTCTCACCTCTGCCTCCCAAAGTACTGGGATGATAGGCATGAGCCACCACTCCTGGCTTCTGGGAGATGTTTTAAGTTATTCATTGTAATAGAAACTCATGAGTTTAAGTATGCACATGTAAGATGCTAGGACTACTAGGACATACTTATTTGAAGTATTTGCTTTGGCAACTTTGTGCCTGATTAGTCAGGTGTCTAATGATATTTGAAATCTATTGGTTCGAACCAGCTGTAAATATACTATTTTTAGTTGCAATTTAATTTTAGGGAATGATTTTTTACAGTATTTAGAAGTACTCAATTTTTTACCTTTGTCCTCAAGATAAAAATGGTGTACCTTTTGTACAATTCTTTACTCAAGTACAAAGAGAATTTTGTGTACTCAGCAAGGGATCGTCTTAGGATGTCTCCAAAATGGAGTCCTCATAGGTTGGCCTTGGAGCCTTTGAATCCCATTGTTGACTAATGCTGCTCTTTGGTGCAGACAAGCATCGAGCCTTGCAGGCAGCGGAGCGCTTACAAGCCAAGCTGCGAGAACGTGGGGACGCAGCCAACGAAGACAAGCTGAGCCTTCTGAAGTCAGTCCTGCAGAGCCCTCTCTTCAGTCAGATCCTGAACCTTCAGACTTCTGTGCAGCAGCTGAAAGACCAGGTAGGACGTCACTCACTCAAGCAGGCGTTCGCGGCGTGGCATAGCGCTTGTGAAAGGCTGGCGTTTTTTCTGAAAGGCTGCTTTTTCTATGTGTTAATGAATAGCTAATGAAGTCATTTAAACCTCCAAATGAGACATTCAGATTCACGGTGGCTTTTTTCCCTCTAGTTATTTTTGTAATGGTTGTTGCTGTATATTGTAGATGATATGACATTGTGTTGAAAGCTGTGTGGATGCCGGAGAATGAGTTCCTACAGGAGAAGGGGGTGATAAAAATACGTTTCGTGTGGATGGCTGCAGACTTGGTTTCCATCATCACCGAGGCTCATCGTTCATGTGGTCTGCTCATTCAGATGCAGACATTCAGTGCACTCACAAGATTTCAGATAAGCCTGGATTTGCATGTGTAATCATGTGTACGAGGAAGGGAAATCACCTCTATTTTGACAGTAAAAGGAATAATTACATTGTCATCAGTTAGAGGAATTGCAGTTCGCACTTCTTACAAGAGTGTAAGTAGCAATTGCTTCTATGACAGCGTCAGATGGTGATAAACATTAGAACTTCTAAATGTAACACAGTGTTTTTTTTCCCTGTAAAAATTATGAGCATTAAAGAGTCCAAGCATTTATATTAAGATTGAAACATATCACAATGACAGAATGAAAGCTGAAGTCAGATGTTCTTTGAACTCACTTAATTTGATCACCATTTCTCAGGTTAGAAAACATTTTAAAAATGGTTGTTATCCTCACGAGGTTTGAAGCCCATCTAATTATGCCTTTAATCCAAGTTAGTTTCCATTCTGATGTTTATAGCATTAAATGAATGATTATAGATGATCTGCTAGCAGATATTCTGCCTTATACAGTTAAAAATAAAACTTGAAGGCTAGTTTCATAATTCAAAGAACAGCTCTAATTAAAAGACCCCAAAAGTGTGCCTACTGCAAAAAACAAATAGTAGTCATAGAGATTGAATTTGTTTAATGTTATATAACTTCTTAATCTAATTATTTTGTTGAGAAAAAGAAATAAGTCAAGAAGAATCTTCAAAATATATATATTTTTTATTATCATAGATTCAGGGGTTTACATGTACAGGCTCATTACATGGATGTATTGTATAATGGTGAGGTTTGGGCATCTAGTAGACCCATCACTCATCATCCAAATAGTGAACCTTGAACCCAACGGGTAGTTTTTCAAGCCTCACTCCCTTCCTAACCTCCCCCCTTTTGCAGTCCTCAGTGTCTGTTATTTCCATCTTTATATTTATGCATACCCATTGCTTAACTCCCACTTATAAATGATAACTTGCGTTATTAGATTTTCTGTTTCATCATTTCTCGGCCTTTTGGCTAAGGTCAAGGGCAGATTTTCTGTTTCTGAGTTATTTCACCTAGGATAATGGCCTCTAGCTCCATCCATGCTGCTGCAAAAGACACGATTTCATTCTTTTTATGGCTGCATAGTACTCTATGCTGTGTATATGCCATATTTTCTTTATCCAGTGATCTGTTGATGGACACTTAGGTTGATTCCATGACTTTGCTATTGTGAATAGTACTGCGATAAACATATGAGTGCTGGTATCTTTTTTAATGTAATGATTTCTTTTCCTTTGAGTAGATACTCAACAGCGGGATTGTTGGGTTGAGTGGTAGTTTGAGTTTTTCCTTCTTTGAAAAAAACTCTATACTGCTTTTTATAGGGATTGTGCTAATTTGTATTCCTACCAACAGTGTGTATGTGTTCTGTCTTCTCCATCTTGTCACCAACATCTGTTACTTTTTGGCTTTTTTAATAATAGTCATTCTGAATGATGTAAGATAATATCTCATTATGGTTTAAATTTGCATTTCTCTGATAATTAGTGATGTTGAGGGTTTTTTAAAAATATGTTTGTTGTCTGCTTATGTGTTTTCTTTTGGGAAATATCTGTTCATGTTCTTTGCCCACTTTTTGATGGGGTTGTTTTTTTCTTGTTGAGTTTGTTTGAGTGCCTTGTAGATTCTGGATATTAGTCTTTCGTTGGAGACATAATTTGCAAATATTTTCTTCCATTCTGTAGGCTGTCTTTTTACTTTGTTTATACCTATTTTTGGTTTAATTAATTTCCATTTATATGTTTTTGTTTTTGTTGTATTTGCTTTTGAGGTGTTAGTCATAAATTCTCGGCCTAGGCCAATGTCCAGAAGAGCGTTTCCTAGATTTTCTTCTAGGAATTTTATAGTTTCAGGTCTTACATTTAAGTATTTGCTTCTTCTTGAGTAAATTTTTGTATATGGTGAGAGATAGGGGTCCAGTTTCATTCTTTTGCATATAGCTAGCTAATTTTCTCAACATCATTAATTGAATAAGGTGTTGCTTCCCCATTGTTTATTTTTGACAACTTTTTCAAAGATCAGCTGGTTATTTTTGAGCAGCTTTATTTCTGAGTCTCTATTTTATTCCATTGATCTATGAGTCTATTTTGTACCAGTGCCATACTGTTTTTTTAAAGCCTTGCGGTATAATTTAAAGTCAGGTAAACAAAGCCTCCAGCTTTGTTGTTGTTGTTGTTTTTGCTTAGACTTGCTTTGGCTATTCGGATTCATTTTAAGTTCCATATAAATTTAAGGATTGTTTTTGCTAATTCTGCAAAAATGATGTTGGTAACTTGATAGGAATTGCATTGAAAGTGAAAATTGCTTTGGATAGTATGATCATTTTAATTAAGTTGAATCTTCCAGTTCATGAGCATGGAGTGTTTTTCCACTTGTTTGTGTCATCTGTGATTTCTTTCAGCAGTGTTTTGTAGTTCTCCTTGTAGAGATCTTTCACCTCCTTAGTTAAATGTATTCCTACATATATTATTTTTGGGTGTTTGGCCATTGTAAATGGCATTAAGTTATTGGTTTGGTCTCAGCTTGAATGTTATAGAAATGATCTTGATTTTTATACATTGATTTTGTGTGATAA